>JACXGI010018461.1:0-13225 GCA_016801175.1 Esox masquinongy | reverse complement strand
GCTTCTGACGCTGTGTCTTGTTCAAGAGTGGCTTGACACAAGGAATGCGACAGCTGAAACCCATGTCTTGCATACGTCTGTGCGTGGTGGTTCTTGAAGCACTGACTCCAGCTGCAGTCCACTCTTTGTGAATCTCCCCTACATTTTTGAATGGGTTTTGTTTCACAATCCTCTCCAGGGTGCGGTTATCCCTATTGCTGGTACACTTTTTTCTACCACATCTTTTCCTTCCCTTCGCCTCTCTATTAATGTGCTTGGACACAGAGCTCTGTGAACAGCCAGCCTCTTTAGCAATGACCTTTTGTGTCTTGCCCTCCTTGTGCAAGGTGTCAATGGTCGTCTTTTGGACAGCTGTCAAGGCAGCAGTCTTCCCCATGTTGTGTAGCCTACAGAACTAGACTGAGAGACCATTTAAAGGCCTTTGCAGGTGTTTTGAGTTAATTAGCTGATTAGAATGTGGCACCAGGTGTCTTCAATATTGAACCTTTTCACAATATTCTAATTTTCTGAGATACTGAATTTGGGGTTTTCATTAGTTGTCAGTTATAATGATAAAAATTAAAAGGAATAAACACTTGAAATATATCAGTCTGTGTGGAATGAATGTATACATTATACAGGTTTCACTTTTTGAATGGAATTACTGAAATAAATCAACTTTTTGATGATATTCTAATTATATGACCAGCACCTGTATACATATACGCACACACATACATACATACATACATATATATATATATATACACACACAGTGGATATAAAAAGTCTACACACCCCTGTTAAAATGCCAGGTTTTTGTGATGTAAAAGAATGAGACAAAGATAAATCATGTCAGAACTTTTTCCACCTTTAATGTGACCTATAACGAGAACAATTCAATTGAAAAACAAACTGAAATCTTTGAGGGGGAAAAATAAAAAATAAAAAACTCACAATAACCTGGTTGCATAAGTGTGCACACCCTTAAACTAATACTTTGTTGAAGCACCTTTTGATTTTATTACAGCATTCAGTCTTTTTGGGTAGGAGTCTATTAGCATGGCACATCTTGACGTGGCAATATTTGCCCACTCTTCTTTGCAAAAGTGCTCAAAATCTGTCAGATTGCGAGGACATCTCCTGTGCACAGCCCTCTTCAGATCACCCCACAGATGTTCAATTGGATTCAGGTCTGGGCTGTGGCTGGGCCATTCCAAAACTTTAATCTTCTTCTGGTGAAGCCGTGCTTTTGTGGATTTGGATGTGTGCTTTGGGTCGTTGTCTTGCTGAAAGGTGAACTTCCTCTTCATCTTCAGCTTTCTAATGGACGCCTGAAGGTTTTGTGCCAAAATTGCCTGGTATTTGGAACTGTTCATAATTCCCTCCACCCTGACAAAGGCCCCGGTTCCAGCAGAAGAAAAACAGCCCCAAAGCATGATGCTGCCACCACCATGCTTCGCTGTGGGTATGGTGTTCTTTGGGTGATGTGCCGTGTTGTTTTTGCGCCAAACATACCTTTTGGAATTATGGCCAAAAAGTTCAACTTTGGTTTCATCAGACCAAAACACATTTTCCCACGTGCTTTTGGGGGACTTGATGTTTGTTTTTGCAAACTTTAGCCGCGCTAGGATGTTTTTCTTTGTAAGAAAAGGCTTCTGTCTTGCCACCCTACCCCATAGCCCATTCATATGAAGAATACGGGGGATTGTTGTCACATGTAGCGCACAGTCAGTACTTTCCAGAAATTCCTGCAGTTCCTTTAATGTTGCTGAAGGCCTGTTGGAAGCCTCCCTGAGCAGTTTTCTTCTCGTCTTTTCATCAATTTTGGAGGCACGTCCAGTTCTTGGTAATGTCTCTGTTGTGCCATATTTTCTCCACTTGATGATGACTGTCTTCACTGTGTTCCATGGTATATCTAATGCTTTGGAAATTCTTTTGTACCCTTCTCCTGACTGATATCTTTCAACAATGAGATCCCTCTCATGCTTTGGAAGCTCTCTGCAGACAATGGGTTTTGCTCTGAGATGCAACTAAGAAAATGTCAGGAAAATCCTACTAGAACAGCTGAACTTTATTTGTGATTAATCAGAGTCACTGTAAATTATGGCAGGTGTGTAATGACTTCTATTTAACATGAGTTTGAATGTGATTGGTTAATTCTGAACACAGCCACATCCCCAGTTATAAGAGGGTGTGCACACTTTTGCAACCAGGTTTTTTATTTTTCATTTTTCGCCCTTGAAGATTTCAGTTTGTTTTTCAATTGAATTGTTCACATTATAGGTCACATTAAAAGTGGAAAAAGTTCTGACATGATTTATCTTTGTCTCATTCTTTTACATCACAAAAACATGGCATTTTCACAGGGGTGTGTAGACTTTTTATATCCACTGTATATATTCCCCACAATGTTTATTCCCCACAATACAATTAGATGCCCTGTTTTAAATACTGAATTGAGTTTGGTTAAATAATGTAATTTTTCTTTGTGTTTACCAATGATAACTAAAATAGTACTTGTGTAATAACATATCTTGCTACAGACAGTCTGAGGACCATGTCAGATTTTTAATGTGTGGAAACTTAAATTTCATATACATTAAACAAAGCATTTGGCCTTTATTTCTGGCTCATAATAATGCTGCGTTTCCACTGGTGCTTTATCCCGGTACCAGGTCTACACCGGTGATTTATGCTAATGTTGGCTCCAGACTTTCCTGTTTCCACTATACATTTGCTACCAAGGACTTAAGGAGGGGCTCACGTGGGGAGGCAGTAAACTATCAACGTGATTTGGTTTTTCGGTTATTAAAAATAAAAGGCGGTATTTTTGTGGTAGTAAAATAAACAATAAAGCCATGCTTAGTTTGTTTACAATACGACGTTTGAACTTAAGTAATAAAACAAATTTCTTCCTCAAACTCTTGCGACCGGCTCCTTCTCCACCTATACTTGTGACACTGCAACTAAACCAGTTTAATAAGTATTTTGTCAAAACTATCTACCTTTAAAAGAAGGATTTGGGAGAATTCTGAGGTAATTTTGTGTTGTTATAGGTTCTGCAGGCTACATCTCAGTCTCAGCGCTCCGTTTTTCTATTGAGTCAATGGCATCGCATCACGTTCGGCCGTTCCATCTCTTTCCATTCTGAGTCTTCGCTTCCCTATACTGTTGCTTCATTATCTTTATTTTATCAGGGATCTGTTTGTTAGATCGGATGAAAACCATTACAAGAAGCCTAAAGCAAATGATACACATCACCATTCGAATAGAACAACATGCCGCGTCTTCACACCACGTAACGCATCAATCTGCAAACCCCGCCCTAAGTCCTAAAACCCCGCCCTAAGTCCTGAAGTCCGGGGCTTGGCACCAAGTGAGAGCCGGGCTACTCGGCCATGGCCTAGTGGCCAACTGGCCCTGGCCAGTGGAAACAGAAAAAAATCTGGACTTCAGGGTAAAACACCAGTGTTTAGCACCAGTGGAAATGCGGCATAAGTGGGTAAAGCCATGGGCTCCAGGAAGGGGGGCAGACCCCCTAGGGTGACCCCAACCTTTCCCATTACATCAGTGTAGCCTACTACTAGGGGTTAAATTTGAGTGTTCAGACTAAATTTGAGTGTTCTCACCTGTGGTAATTTCCTCAACATGAGCATATTCCGTTTTGGAATAATCAAACATTGAGTGAAAGCTAAATATAGTGTCCTCTCAATAGCTTCAACGTTGAAATATATGGTTTTGAAACCAAATGAATTGAAGAATTTCCCTAAAATGGAGGTTAATCAAGACATTGTTTGTCATGAGGTAGTTTGGCCATTGCCTGTGAAAATGCTAAATTTGGGTGCTGTAGCTATGACAATCACCCTGTTGGTGGCAACAGGTAAACCACTGCAACATGGGCTGGAGTTTTTCACTCCTATAATTTAGTTGTGCAGCTTATACCCTAGTGGGCAAACTGATTGTTTTGTCAGGCATGTGCCAAGAAACTACAGGAGATTATGAATGCATAATAGCCAATTTTGCAGACCTGTGGGAAGGTACTGAGGTGAAGTCAAATTTGAGAGCTGTTTAGCTATGGAAGACAAATTTGTTAATAGGTTATATGGTTTATAATTCCTTCGCACAAGCGACCGTGTTGCACATTGATGTCTTTGATTGTGTTTGCGAATGTTTGTGTTTTTAATATTTTCAAGATTTTAAGATTTTGATTAATATTCAGTATGCAACTCCTTATCGAATGGATTATAGATCAATCCCTATTACCAATTCTCTATTTTTCATGTCCGTCCTGTAATGATGGCCAGTGCGGGTACAGGATGGCGCCTCCTGTGGCCGTATTTGTCATTGTTCTGCTTTCACTCATGGTGTCACTTTCCATTGACTTAATGCAGTGAAAGCAGGGGGGATGTATGATATTAACATTGATTATGATTGAAAAGAACTGATCTGAGGGTTCAGAGCGAAAAAAATTGGTGCTTATAAAGAGTTAAATGAGAAATTGGGTTTTTCCTGTTTGCATAGTTATAATAGAGCATTGGTATCTGTTATGTTTTACATCATACATTCACAAGATTTGTTATTAATTTGTTTATTTGGAAAAAAAATTGTTTGATGTAAGGTCTAACATTTTAATGGTTGAATAGAATGGATCTAACCATTTTCGATTTGGCTAAGCAAAGTCGAGTCTGATGAACTTTTATTCCACTGCTAGTTGCTATCGGCATAAGTATAGCACAAGGAATCAAACATCAACCAAGCTAGTACTGAATGGAAAAGAACATTTGACATAGACTAATTAGGGAAACTTGTCTTAATGGGGTGTACGCTTCACTCTAATGATGGAACTTCTGAGATCCCCAAGTTTTCATGCCTGATCTATTGTCTTCATTGTTGGGAGTTGACGGAACCATACCCAGTGGATGAAAGTCAGATGGACTGTTGAACCACACTAATCGTTGTTTTGCAGTTATACTATAGTTAAACAGATCGGGACAACCCCTTTTCTGATGATACATCATGTCACTGACTGGATACAGACAAGTACCAGCAACATGTTCAAGAAGGATGTCTACAACCACAGTGGTCGAATCTGTTTCAAATCTTCCGGACCACTCACATGGCAGAACGATGCCAGGGTCAGATCACTTGGCTTCACACTAAATTTCTAGATGAATCATTGACAGCGAGATGAGAGGTGAGTCCTGAAGGGCTCCATATACTACAGGTCAGAGTACCACGGGCCAGTTGACCGGAAGGACTCCACATACTACAGGTCAGAGTACCACGGGCCAGTTGACTGGAAGGACTCCACATACTACAGGTCAGAGTACCACGGACCAGTTGACTGGAAAGGTCACATGGTCCCAACACAGTGGAAGACACTGTTGTGGTGTTAATCTTGAATTAGTGAAGTGTTGGAAACTCACTGTTCCACTACACACCTACACTGACTTGTTAGGACAACCAGGCAATTTGCTGGGTCCACATCACACTGACTGCAATAACTGATTTGGGAATTTTACATCACTGATACAAGACAAAGAAAGTTGAAGATAAAAACTAAAGGACACTTGATTGGACACATTCCTTATGATCAACGATTTTCCTAAATGAACTGGTGGTGATTTCATATGTATGAAGGTTTGTTTCTCGCAAGACAGATGGGAAACTCTGTACGATGACAATCCCAATATTGGACTTTGACGTTTCTTGTGATGTTGCCTAATGATCGTCATTATGTCGGCTATCCTGGTATTTTTGAAAAGTGAACACTTCCCTATTAAAGGTATAATTTTTCCCTATTTAAAGGTTGAATTTTTCACAGGTACAACAGGATATCCATGAGTCTTTTGGATGACATTGTAACATGGATCATGATACGGACAAGGTTTTTTTTTGATTGTTCAATGGACTTTAGGGGAATGTTTAATCAATCATGATATTATGTTGGGTCTGATTTTCTCAACCCTTGTAATATGAGGTGGGGGCGGGATTGATGACTGTCATACACTGTGTTGTGTGTCAGAGTGAGGTGTGTCAATTCTCTTGTTTACATTCATTTGCATTTGAGGAAATGGGACCTCATTGGTCAGATACTCCTTTTTCTCCTTTTTCTTAGTCATTTGTAACGTATGTGTATGGGCCTTTTCTTTTCATTAGGAAATGAATTGTACTTTTAATGTTTTATCAAACATGTAATGTTTTTTTCTTACATGTGTGATAGGGGGGAGTGTGGAATTATATGAATGTATGCTTGTTATGTTTAGATTACAACAGAACATACATTTATCCGTACACAGGAAGTCACGTTCAGTCAAAGCGCAACAGTAATCAGCCAATGGGCTTACAGTACTGTGTTGTGTATTCTGCATTGCAATGTCAATCAAGTTGTAAGACCGAGGTTGTAAGATGAAGTCTGTAACATCATGAACAATAGACTATCAAATGTTTCAATAAATAATCTCTTCCTTGACGACTGGGTATTGAATCATTATTTCAACACAATACGAATGGCTGATTTCTTACACTGGCCATCCCAAACAAATTAGTCATTATTTTGTTCAGGAGAGATTTGAACTTTGCGTTATATTGCGATGGACGAACTGCACAGGAAACGAACATATTGCTCTCGTTTTCGATTCACATAGCATAGTTCAAATGGCGTAGTGGTTAGCTTTTCAACTGTCTATTTGTTTTCAAAAAAAGCAAACCAGCCATGGAGTGAATCAAGTCATTGTTTTCATTATAGGTACTGTATAGCTATTAGCTTACCATCCCCAACATAGTGTAGTGGTTAGAGATGTGGGCTGTCATGTTAGTGACCGGGGTTTTATCCTCGCCACGGACCAAACAAATTAGGCATTAGGATTTGTTCATTTTGTTCTCATTTTCAATTCACATAGCGTAGTTCAGTTGGTGTAGTGGTTAGCTATTAAAACTGTCTATTTGTTTTCTAAAGAAACAAACCAGCCATGGAGTGATTGGAGTCATTGTTTTCATTATACTGTATAGCTATTAGCTAGCCATCTACAGTAATCTCTTTCTAATTTAACGTGTTGAATGTAGTGTAGCGACCCTGTTATACCTGTTGTTGGTTTGGATGCTAACTAATGTAGGGAACCGTGGAGTTGACTAATTGGTTTGACAATGTAAGTAAACAGACACCACATCTCTACACACGTATCACGTGCACCCACACCCACTGTCTAAATAGCGTAGTGTCTGTTGCATTGTAAACCGCGGATCGAATCCAGCTTGAACAACAACTTTCATCCCTTCTAATGGTGGGCCGGCAGAACTAGGCTTGCCTTGTTCCTTTTCTTGTTTTTTTTACCACCAATCAGACTTTACCCAGTGGGCGTGTCAGACTTTACCCAGTGGGCGTGTCAGACTTTACCCAGTGGGCGTGTCAGATTTTACCCAGTGGACGTGCAGACTTTAGCCAGTGGGCGTGTCAGACTTTAGCCAGTGGGCGTGTCAGACTTTAGCCAGTGGGCGTGTCAGACTTTAGCCAGTTGATGTAGGGCCCAATAATTTCCATGTGGTGAAGAACACGGACGTAATCGCAGAATCCAGACAAACACGGAATTGAAAGAATGATATATTATTTATGTTTTATTGTCATATTTGTTTTAATATAAAAATATACAATTACTGCAGTAAGAGTTCTAATAATTATCACCGCATTTTGCCTACTCTAAAAGTGAAATGGAAGAACATCAGGCAAACACCCTTACGACATTTTACATGTTAAATTTTTATTTTACGCCTCCATTTATTTGTTTACGAATCGTTTTTCTACGTACAAACTTTTGTCACTAATCTGGCATCTGCAAAGATATGAATCAAATGTAGCTCTTCTAAACTGTAAAGCTAACAACAATAAGTTGGACCGCTAGCCCAGTGCTCTACCATAGCGTTGCAATTCCTGATTTCATTTTCAAAAAAAATGTCCAAAGCTGGTTTTTAAGACCGCATAACAACGTTACACCAGTAGGCTATCATGTGTTTAGGCATTAAATAAAATACTTGTCAGTGAAAATGACAAGAACAAGGAATTGCCTTGCATAGAATATCTGTCTGAGCAAAATATAATTAAGTGATTTAGGTCAAGATTTCCCTTTAAATATTACAGTCTGGCATGTGCGTCCATCATATTAAAGCAGGCTGTATCTGGCCTGGAACTTCTGTAGTGATTGCATAACATTATGTTTTAGTTATTCAGTATTATAACAAGTTCTCATTTTACAGTAACAACCCAAGGGGAAAGAACGAAGACCCATAAAACAATGCTGTTTGAGTATTTGGGACCACAACAAGTGTGTGGGCCTTCACAATAATACAATTTCTAAAAGTTTAAGCGATTATTATTACACGTGAAACTTATGCACAATAAAGAACAGTTACGCACATGGATTACGCACATGAAAGAGTTTTCACTGTGCAAACATGAAGAAGAGACTCAAACTGAAATCTTGCAGGATACCTATTTTCGGTTTCCCTGATTTCCTGTTGATCACACTGCCTGTGTTTGTAATATTAGCACTCCTCCCGGAAAGTTTCGGTTACATTTTTTGGGAGGATGAGATGAAACAGCCAAAACTCCAGATCGTCATGTTTTACTTTAGAATTATAAAACTAGATTCATACAAGCAAAACAAATTGTCCATCATCGTAACAGGGTGTTGGTACATTCACAGATCGAATTTCACAATTTTATGTTTTACATATCGTACAAACTTTTTTTACGATCATACCAATTTACGAATGGATTTTCTTAAGATAGTAACAATACTGGTTAGATGCTAACTGCATTTCGTTGTACTGTACGCATACTGTACTGTACTGTCACTTCAATGACAATAAAGTTGAATCTAATCTAAATCTAATCTAATACATACGCTTAACTCCATAGTGTCTGTCCATGCACACGTTTGTGTTGAACTGTCAGTGAGTGGCTGTAACATTGATATAAAGAAGGTACCCATCATCTGAGCGACAACCAAAGGTAGCTAGCTAGCTGTCACAACTCGATAGCTACAATAGATTAGCGTCATGCAGGCAACATTAGAGATTCGGCAGCAACAAAAATAACTCCGGTTTCCGTATTTTGCCTTCGAAATAAAAGTCTGTGGTGAAACAACAATAAGACTTCCAATTATTTTATTGTGGTCTCAAAATAAAAGTATTGGTATATATATAGTGTGTATTCAGAACATTTTCAAAGGAAAAACTATGTGGGGAAAAATATAAACGAAACAAAAGTACTTTTTCAGTAATACTTAACATAAGGTAAAGAATATTATAAGGTGGAGCACATTGAGAAATGGGTACAGCTTAGTTAAATTAACGTAGAGGACATTACCAATGTAAACAAATCCTATTTTGAAGTTATTATTGTTGTTAATCTGCTTGTGCTCATTACCTTTGGAGAGGGATTGTGTTATAAATCCAACCAAATTATATTGTCCCTCACCACTGTAATGTAAAAGTGATTCTTGTTTTTGTTGCAGAAAAACTATTCAGGGCCGCAGTGAATATATAGTACAAAATACTCAGGAGAGTTTGAAGTATGAAAATGACAGATTCCTCCCCCAGCTCCACCTCCAAAAATTAAATGTAATCCAAGTTTACTAGTTGCGTTGTATTATACTAGTACTTTTTCTGAAAGACTTACAAAAATAAGCTTCAGAATGTCTAAAACTAAATCACAGAAAAATAAAATGGGAAAAATTTAATTTTGCAAAGAATAAAATGTAATTGGCCAGAACATAAAACAGATTTTATAATGGATGTGAATAGCAAGCATTGTGTTAGTGCACAATGAATGCAGGCCTGTCCATAATTAGGATAGCCACATGTAGCCCCTATCACTAATCATGCACAGGGTGTGGTGTAGTTGAATTGTCCAAGCTACCAATTTAGGATGATGATTAGGAATAATTTAAAAGTCACATTTAACACCAGTTCTGCCTCTTCACACTACAAAAAGGCTTGACAAGTGTTTAATCAAAGAGTTTAGTATGAAAGGACAAATTTTCACCTCTCTCACTGATTGGTGAAACCCCAAACCCTGGTCTGGTCTGTCCAGTTTGCTTCTCAGTTATTCCCAATTGCCTGACACCCTTGTGCCTCTGGGTTTGAAATCTCTGGTTTAATACTGGCTGTGTGTGTAAAAAGACTCAAGTGTATATTTAACGCTGGCCTGTCCATATTTAGTAAAGCCAGTCATAGCTTCCCTCTGGCTCCTGCAGCAGATTATTTTGGTTCCCAGTCTTTCCAGGCAAAACAGGTGTTGCTGTAGTGGCGCCGTGCGCAAAATGTGCTGGCTATTTTAGCTACTGCTTTGAAACTGAATATTAGGATAAAACATGAAGCGAAAGGAATATGTCTCCAGTCATTTGATAGTGTTAATAGGTGGAAAGCTGTAAACATACTTGACAGAACTTCACTCAATCAATCTCACACTGAGACAAAAACATGTGTTAGTATAACAACTGTAAGAGGTAGCCATTGTAGTGTAGAGAGTCACTATAGCAACGGTCAGAGGTACCCATTGTAGTGTAGAGAGTCACTATAGCAACGGCCAGAGGTAACCATTGTAGTGTAGAGAGTCACTATAGCAATGGTAAGAGGTAACCATTGGAGTGTAGAGAGTCACTATAGCAACAGTAAGAGGTAACCATTGTAGTGTAGAGAGTCACTATAGCAACGATAAGAGGTGACCATTGTAGTGTAGAGAGTCACTATTGCAACGGTAAGAGGTAACCATTGTAGTGTAGAGAGTCACTATAGCAACAGTAAGCGGTAACCATAGCAGTGTAGAATGTCACTGTAATGGCAAGGGTTGCCTATATCTGACTGACTGACTGACTGACTGGAGGACTGACTAGATGTATGGCTGGTTAACATGATACAGCAAGCTACCAGCTATAGTATCCATTTGCCATCTATTTGTGAGCCCATAAAGGAAACAGATGACATATTTATTTAGGCTTTCAGTGGCTCAACCTCCTCTGGCGTTTTCCCATCCCAAAAAAAGAAGAGACGCTGTGGCCACTGGCAGGGTGTAAAGAAGAGACGCAGTGGCCACTGGCGGGGTGTAAAGAAGAGACGCTGTGGCCACTGGCAGGGTGTAAAGAAGAGACGCTGTGGCCACTGGCAGGGTGTAAAGAAGAGATGCTGTGGCCACTGGCAGGGTGTAAAGAGATGCTGTGGCCACTGGCAGGGTGTAAAGAAGAGATGCTGTGGCTACTGGCAGGGTGTAAAGAGATGCTGTGGCCACTGGCAGGGTGTAAAGAAGAGATGCTGTGGCCACTGGCAAGGTGTAAAGCTACGTGGCTGGTAGAACAACCTTCCATGCAGGAACACATCCAAACGTCACATGTGGAGAGATTATTTGGTTTTAAAGAAATCCTATTAAACTTGATGATTTAATAAGTTCTTCACTGACAGCTAAGCTACTCAGAGAACCTGAATGAAGGAGAACGTTTCATTGTGGTGTTTGAGGGGACCAAGGAAGGAGGATCTGAAACATCGTCTCCATACATGTGAGTGTAAAAAGAGACAAATTACACCACACAACTTCCCTTGTTCTGTCTACAGCTTGTCAAACACAGAGGAAGATGGCTAAGCATGACTGATCGTCTTTTTCAGCTTTCTGAGGGGGAGGAGGAAGAGGAGGATTTAAGTGACTTGGTATAACAGACAGAGTTACAGGGTCTGAGCTCTAAATTGCTGCCTTATAATCAGCCCAATGGGCTCTGGTCTGAGGTACTGAACTCTGTCGAAAGTAGAGCCAAGTCATTGGCTGGGGATTCAGCAACAGACAGATGATGCAGAACAGACACAGCTACAGACCAGTGATGCAGAACAGACACAGCCACAGACAGGTGGTGCAGATCAGACACAGCCACAGACAGGTGGTGCAGATCAGACACAGCCACAGACAGGTGGTGCGGATCAGACACAGCCACAGACAGGTGGTGCGGATCAGACACAGCCACAGACAGGTGGTGCAGATCAGACACAGCCACAGACAGGTGGTGCAGATCAGACACAGCCACAGACAGGTGGTGCGGATCAGACACAGCCACAGACAGGTGGTGTAGAACAGCCACAGACAGGTGGTGTAGAACAGACATGAACCAATGGAGAATGGACCAAATAAGAACATTGACTGGTTGAAAAATGTAAACATTAGCCAAGATGCGTTACCACAGGCGTGCTTCGTCAGTTTCAAAGAATGTCAATGAATATTTAACATATTCATGTAAGAAACATCACAAAAATATTCATAGATTCTAGTAAAAAAGAATAGAACTACTGAAAAACAAGTGAAATACCACAAAAACTGTAAAGCGAACAACAAAGTTTAAACTTCCATTCTGCTCCAAACCTCCTGAATAAAACCAGTCTCTCCAATCCATCTTAAATTCATCTTAACCTGAAGACAGATGAATTTAGGTCATGGGTCCCCACAGTTTGTTCTGCTCCAGCCCTTGTCAGAGATCAATCTTTATAACTCCCGCTCTCAGGGCCAGTGAAATCATTGTTTACCAGAATGTGCTGGTACGTTTGATGACCATTTATATTTCTGGTGCCTGCAGGACATTTTAGCCACCAGAGACAGAAAGGTGAGAAGGTAGAACAGTACAGATATGGGGACAAGAGTATTTTCTTTCTTTCCCTCAGCAATGATAAAAATGCAGCGTGTTCATTATCACGTTCGTAAACGCTTGTTAATTAGTCGTGAAGACAGTTTTCACATCCGGATCCTGTTAACACCTCAACTGTCTCCTCACAAATCAGCCCACAGAGTTGTTTTCACGCTGTTACTTAATGTGTTTGGGTGAAGGTTAAAGTAAGAAAAAGAAGTAATGATCGCTTTGGAATAACTGTGATGTGTCTCGGTTTCAGTCGTATCCACCTCCAAATCCGTTCGACTGGGGAGGGACTGAACACAGGCCTTTGAAGTCTCGGCTCAGATTAAATGATGATTTCAAACAAGCAGAACGGCCCTGAATACTCCACAATCAAAGAGCCAATTGGGATAGTTTCCAAAGGCTTACCCTTTGGTACAAAGATCTAGGGAGGAAGAGTGTAAAAGACGGGGGAATGAGAGAGACAAGAAGCATAGAAGGAAAGGTAATTCTGGAGCACAGGGAGGTTCAGCCATTGGAATGTGGCTCTAGCCTCCCTTTCATTCCTCCCTTGCTTCCTCCCCTCAGCCTTCCTCCCCCAA
>JACXGI010018460.1:0-13236 GCA_016801175.1 Esox masquinongy | reverse complement strand
CTCGCCCCACTCCCTGTCTATGCCCTCCATAACATGAAGAAACATCTCATCAAACGAGGCCAGGCACTCTGTAATCAGCCATGTCAGCTTTGATCTCGGGGGGAGTGGATAATGATATGCTTATGGGAGGTGCTCTTCTCACAATAAATGAAAGCCGTGATTACACGTGGGGGCGATGGGGGTGGATGAGGACGACAGGAGCCAGGGGGGTGATGTTGATTTGAGAAGCTAATGCTGCGTGTTTCACTTTTTTTTTAAATAGATGCTGCTCATTCCTACAACTTATAGTGTCTCACGGTTTAAACAACAGCAGCTCCACTTTACCTCCGGTTTCGTAATGTCATAGACTTCCATTGGCTAGGTGTCTTTAGAGACTCTGGCATTTCCATTTAATTGAAACAGCTTTAATATTATGCCTCCTCATTTCCCAGCTACAGTATTGCAATATGTTGTAAGAGAGAAAAAGCTACTACTACGTGTTATGGGTTTCAGACCGTTTATAAACCATGATGGTCTAAAACTGCTGTCCCAGACTGGTCAGTTACAGCTCAGCATAAACCGACAGCCAAATAAAAACCTCAAGGAATGACAGCTTTATAAGACAGGATCATGGTCCTTCTCCACATAATAGCGGGCCTTTATGCCAAGGGAATAAGAGAGACCACCTGGGCAGAGAGGAGAGGTGAGTGGTTAGGAGAGAGGTGAGTCAATGAGTGTTAGAGAGAATGAAAGGGAGAGAAAAAAGCAGAGTGGGAGAAAGGAGAGAGAGACAGTGCGTGGACATCCTCAGTCTGCATCCACCTTGAGTCCATATCTCTGAATTCACATGTCCATTGATGTATGTGAGGAGATGTGTAGTGAATCACAATCATCATTAACATTAAGACACAGCTGCAGAGATGGTGTAAAACCAGTTTTCTGTAAGCGTGTGTGTGTGCATGTGTGTGTACATGCGTGACACAGGATAGCCACAGTATTCAGGGTGGGATACAACGATAACAGAAAAAACCTGAAACAAATCAGTATAGCCTCTGCTGCCTTTGCCCCACAATGTCACGGTGTGTTTCTGTGTCGCACATCCAGGAGGCCCGGGAAGAAAAGATGAGGGAGGAACGGTGAACAGAAAAGCATTGTGTCTAATCAATTAGTTCTTTTCTGATGGAATAACAACAGCTTTCGGATCTTTTTGTTCTCGTCTCGAAACAGAGGCTCCTTTCTGTCAAAAGCACACAACGCACTTCAGAAAACCTAAACACAAATGTGAGATCATACGTGACAGATGTTCCGTTTTCACCGGCCCTGTTATTAAGGCTGATCCAGGAGTTTCATGTTGTTCTTGTATTTTAACCTGGAATACATGTTATATGTGAAAGAGTGAAACTCTGAGAAGGTTGTCACAATAGCGCACGGGTGGGTATGTGTTGAAAAGTTAAAATGCAATACAGAAAACATAAAAATATAGCGCAGAAATATACGCTTGTGTCTGGGTAATCATCTCTGTCATACTCTGCCAGGTGTTTATGGAGCAATAAAGAGTGTTATGTTGCCTGGCTGGTTCCTGTGAATGAGAAACCCATTAAACAAATAAAATTAGATGTCAGAAGTGCATGGAGATGATACGTGTAGAGAGAGATGAGGGAAGACTCATTTCCATCGTAGTGACATTTCATTCTGCAGGGAAGACAGGGCGCCCCTTTCCTAGCTCGAAAATCAGTGTTAATAAACAAATAGGACAATAACAACAACATTTGAGTACTTGTGTTCCTCAGGATACTTCCTGCCCTGGTGGCATCTTTTCCCACAGAACTTTGATTTACTGGAGCAAATGGTAGCAAGGTCCATCACTTTAGACATCTCAGGTCACTCAAATGGTGACAGCTCAGTTCAGACTCTTCATGTTAAGTGTCTGAGAGAAATCTTCTAGACTTGACCTTCGTCTACAGCGACCTCTGACCCCTAGACTCTCTTTACAGACAGTGGCCTTCAGTCTGAACGGTGTCACCAGAAAGGGGCAGGAGCAAGTCGTTAATTAATAATAATGTGTCCTATTCTCACCTCTGTGTTAACAGAATGCATTGCGAAATGTCAAAACCGTCTTTGCATGTTGATTTTAATATCTGTTCTCTTCTGAAGTTCAGTCATTTAAATTCACTTAATGCATGTCACTAATGACATAAACTCGCCAACAAGACCAAATAGCCCAGCCCATTCACACTCTAATGAGACTTGTGTTGTCAATATAGGCAAACAAAATGCTGATTGTTCAAATGGTGTTACCAGACACGCAAAGCGCAGTCAGAGCTACATGAAGACCGCTGCTAAGGCAACATGAGCTGAGGTTTTAGAAGAGGGGAAATGCACGTGAAAGGCAATCACCAACCTTTTTGGCGATACTCTGGAAATATTGAGTGTTTCTCACCTATTTGTTTTACCAGAACATCCCTGAATGAGATCCAACAGCAGCTGGTTTCCGTTATGGTCAGCCGGCCTGACCAGCTGTCACTCCTCTCCGTCGGAACATCTTGAAAGCTTAAGCATTTCCCTGTTCCTGCACACAGCGCAGCAAGCCGACCTTGAAAAACAGACCTGTTTTCTCCCTCTCTCTCTCTCTCTCTCTCTCTCTCACTCTTACTTTACATCACTCCCCCTCTCTTCTTTTCTGAGGGAACAGCGTCCATTAAACAGCCACTACTACTCCAATCAAATGTTCACAGGCAAGGCGAGGGTAAGATGAGGTACAGCCAAACTAACCACACCGCAGATAACATGAGCCCACAAATCAACTCATCAGTAAGGAGCCACACGTCCACCCCCAATCTGGAAGTGTGATATTTAAATGGAATTTAAATGGAATTTCCCTACATGGTGGCCTACTGTACACCAGAGCCAAGTGTCATGTGGTTTTAAATGTAGTGTACTATATAAGGAAGAGGGTGCTCTTTCAAACCCTCCTAAGAAATGATGCTGCTTTGTCTGAGTTGTGTCAGAAGCCTTGAAGATTTAAAGCGTCTTCGACAGTTTTGGCATAAAGTGATTATTATTATCTACATAATAATTCCTGTTGCATTATATTCTGCCTGTTTGAAACTGGTTCAAATTAAGATGCTGCATCTGTAGGCACTGTTATGTTTGAGTTTGTGTCCACATTGAGTTGACTGGTCAAGGACAGGGTTAGGGGTTAGATTTAAGGGTTAGGGTTAGTGTTTAGGGTTAGGGGCTCTGTAGAGCCGTATATAAAGTCACTGGACATGCTAGGTCCCTCTCTAACACGCTCTCGCTCTATTTCTCTGTCTCAATCTCTCTCTCGCTCTCTTTTTCTCTGTGTCTCTGTCTCACTCTCGTTCTCTCTGTGTCTCACTGTTTAACTCTGTTTTTCTCTGTCACACTCTCGTTCTCTCTGTGTCTCACTGTTTCACTCTGTTTTTCTCTGTCTCACTGTCTGTGTCTCTCTGTCTCACTCTCTGTGTCTCTCTGTCTCACTCTCTGTGTCTCTTACTCTGTCTCACTCTCTGCGTCTATGTCTCTCCCTCTAACCCCCTCCCCTGCTCCAATAGATTTTAGCCTGATAAGGCTAAGGTTCATCCTTAAAGCAATTCATTACAGTCTGGAATTGGTTGAGGAAACCAGCTGTGGGGTGTTCTGTTTGTTAAGGTGGACCACTGGGGTTGGGCTCATGTGACATTGGCTGTAACAACGTCAAATGGCCTTAACTTGTTACAACCTACACAACCCCCAAAAAGGGATTGCAAAAGGGATCTGTGGCTTTGTAGCGGAACTCTATTTTTGGTTCCAAAGAGAATACTTTTGGGTTCCAGATGACTATGGTAAGTCATCTCAGTTCTAGGTAGTATTAGAATACCTGGGTTCTAAGCAGAATTAGAATACCTGGGTTCTAAGTAGAATTAGAATACCTGGGTTCTTCAATGAACCAAAAGTATAAAAAAATAATTTCCTAATAGTGTCACCCTAAGAATAATGCATTTATGTAGAACCAAAAAGGGTTCTATAGCTTTTTGTATTGAACCCCTAAATGTACCAAATAGAAAACCTAGAATATTGTTATTTTATTAAAACCCCAGCCGCCAATTTAATGGACACAAAAGACCTAGTCTAGGACATAAAAATCAAGCTGAATGGAGTTCTCCATCTCCTGATTCCATTGAGCTTGATTTTTTTGTCCTCAACTAGACTTAATCAGTGTCCATGAAACTAGCCCTAGAAGTTTGTCCTCAATTCTCCAAAATCCTTGTATGTTTGTATTTAGGGAAGGCTACTGGAAAAAAATATATATTTGTAGCAAAATCTGGTGGCAAAGGACAGACTTCTTAATGGATCAGTAACATCTGGGTTGTTGCACAGAGAAAAAAAAAATGTTTCATGTTTATTTTCTCAGGAGGCACTGGATCAAAACCAAGTACGGTATGACATCACCCAGGGAAACCTGCATCTGTGTGGAAAATACTATTATGTCTGATGTTAAATCCTCAAGGTTCTTTCCCTTTACTTAAAATCTTAATCAGGCCTCTTTGAGAACTTCTCATACAAAGACCTACATATTTTGTTTAATGCCTATGTTCAATTTTCTTCATTGTTTTATATAGATCTCCAACCATTTTTGTCTAAGAGTGGATGAAAGCAGATGAGATTCCTCCCAGAATATTTTACGTTGCGTCCAGTTCACATTTTTTTTTTTTTACCGCATGCCATTCAATACTGTAAAAATGACATGCTCTTTTGTAGGCTAGGAAATAAAAGGCATATTTTGGGACAGAGTTCTTTTAGAAGTGGTTCTTTATTAGTGGCACCAGCAGCAGTCAAGTCAAATGAACCAAGTCGTCAACTTTGACCAGGAATATCGGGAAGACCTGTGACTTCCCTGAGTTATAGAGCAACCTCCAGAGTACTTGGCTAATCAGTGACAAAGCCATTCAAACAAAGCCGTGTCTAAACAAGATTTATGACCTGGGTTTCAGAAGCCCTTGTCTTGTCTTCTTTCCCTTTCTCTCTCTCTCTTTCTCTCCGTCTCTCTATGCTCTTTTTCATTTTTCTATCATTTTCCTCTTGGTCCAATGGGTTGGGTCTGGCCAGACTTGAGACCTGCTGGGTGTGACAAGAGCATCTTTTACACTTGGCCAGACAAATCAAAACCATGTGACTGGCCGACATGACAGTAGCACAAATAAATTACATTGACTGACTCATTCATAAGGTCAATGGATTGCAGTGGGTGTCACAGCAGGGGTGATGTTGACAGGCTGTAGCGCTGAAAATATGGTTTTATTGTATTGCATGAAAAATCACCCTGCTCTCCTCGCATGGCTTTTACTTTTCTGTTTCTGTAGAAAAGGAACAAAGATCTCACTGTGTTGTTCCCTGTACCTGCATTGCTTTCCAGACAAGGGAGATGTGCTCCTTTGATCTCTTTCTAATAAAACATTTTGAAAACCTAATACTGCCCACATAAAGGCAAAGTGAGGTTTTATTTAACAGAGCTAATTAGTGTAAAAATCATCAATAAATACCATGATCAATCCCCTTCATAGTGACAGAGAGAGACAGAGGAGAAATGGAGATAGAGAGAGAGAGAGAGAGACTGAGGAAATGGAGTGAGACAGAGAGAAAAAGAAAGCGAGAAAGAAGAAAGTGAGCCTGAAGCAATAGAGAGAGACCAAAAGAAACAGAGAATGATTGGGAGGAAGAGAGAAAGAGGGACAGAGGGAGAGGGAGACTGAGTCAAGAGAGTGAGACGAAGGTAGAGAGAAAGAGGGGGAGAAAGGGAGAGGTGCGTCGGCATATGGAGGAAGGCCTTTACCCACCCAGAGGTGACCAGAGGTCCGTGTTCCCTCCCCAGAGCAGCTTCCTGTCCTCCGCCTGCACTTCATCAGGGCCCGACAGGGCCTGGCGCTGGTGAGGAATGGGCAATAAGAAGCCAGTCTCCCCTGGATCTCATTCCACTCCGGACCATTCATCTCTCCAGTCTCCACTCCCAGTCGCCACCTCACTGCTGAGCCTCTCCTCTGTGATCTTATCGCACCGGGCTGGGGCAGTGGGCTGGAGCGCTGGGCTGAATCCCAAACTGGAGACTGTTCCCTTTCAAGTGCCCTACTTGTAGTGTGATTGAAAAGTGTTGCAGTATCTGTGGTCTAAGGCTTAATTTCTATGATTCCATCTGAAGGGGGGCTCATGGTCAATATTTGTGCATGGATTTGGTTAATCTGGTTAGTTCGTGGACATGATTTTTTTTTTTTAGCTTCCTTCACTGAAGCTGTGATTGGTCAGAAGTTAGCACACCTCCCTTTGTCCCAGGGTGATGTCACCCCCCCCCCCACTTCCCCTCTCTGTATTTTTTTAAGAAATAGATTAGAAGTACACGAGAACTCACACAACATGAGACGACTGATCCAACGAGCCACGCGCCCTCGGTATGCACGGGTTCAAATCCGAACGGCTGCAACAGCCCTCGCACCTCTGTCTCCCCGCTCTGCCTCTATCAACGAACACACGTGTGCCTGAATGACATGTCCAAACTAAAGACTCGGTGAAGGCGGGAAGAAAATACGACGTGAAAGGTTTATTTCCTCCTCTGTCATCACGGAGAGCTTGTCCGCTGCCCGGTCAAACTCCGCTTGGAGGGAACTTCACGACCGCTGTTGGGCTCATTTAAATATTATAATTGGATTGAGTGAACAACATGATAGACATTGTCCTGTTTGTAACGTCTCAACTGCAGACCTTGCATCTATTCTGCCCGTGTCTGTTAAATAACCCTCAACGCATCCCAAATGACATGCTGATCCCTTTACAGTGCAATATGTTCTCACCTGAGCCGATGAGTTCAGATTGAAAGCACTGCACTACGTAGGGTATTGGGTGACATTTGGGACACCTGTGCTTGGTGAATACAGACAATGGAGATTTCACAATGCCTCTAGTCAATGATCACTCCTTCCAGGCAGGGAGAGGGTGTTTGCACAGATTACATTCATTACAAAGGCAGATTAGTAATCTGAGATTTAGGGGTTAAGATTGTATCTGAAGGGCTGATATCTACACTGTGTCTTCAGAGGGCCGACACATTTGTCATTAAATTGAAGGTGGTGGCACTAGGCAGTGTCATGACAAAGGGCGCCCTATTCCATATGTAGTGCCCTGCTTTAAAGTGAATAGGAAGAGGATGGCGTGCAGGAAGCGGCCGGTGTGCGCACAAGACCAACACCCGGTGGTGGATTTTGATTGGTCCAGGGCAGCCAGACACACCGACAGAGCATATGCTAGTTTCACAGCAGTTTGGATTCCCCCCTAAACGGAACATACAGTTGGTACCTTCTAAACTCCTCTGTCAAAAACAAGCAGTTGTCCGTGCCATCCCTATTCCGTTTGATTTCTGGTTACTAAATGGTCAAAATATAAAGAACTGTTTTTAGATTTAATTTCGCAATCTCATTTACAGTTGTTGGATATACGCAAGTAAGTAGGTATCCACAAAAGAAATCATGTCATTTTTTTAGATACAGAGAAATTGTCTTGAGTGTTATTATGAATATAAGTGGATTGTACAACCACGTTTCCCCAAAAGATGTGCTGAAGCATGTTTTGAATTGTGTCTAAAAAGATTTAAAATCATTATTAAAATGCTTATTTGTTAGATTTGTCTGAGGCTCGTGGGCTTCCTTTCTTGATGTATAGATCGGCTATTAGGTGTCATAAAGCAAAATTAAAACCACCTTTTTCCAGTGAGGGTCTGCATTTAAAAACTATTTTATTGTCTAGCGTTAAACACAGATTTATGGGAAATGTATTTGCTTAGTTCAAATAATGATGTCCATATTTGGTGGGTGGAACGGCTCGTGTGTCATGGATTGCCTATCTGAAGTACATTTGCAAGTCATTCCTTATGGAAGTCAGAGGTAGATTTCCGTAGGTCTGAACGATCCTGCAGTATCTTCAGACAGTCTTGTGAATGCATCTGAGTACTACTCTTTCTTTAATACATTTTGGAGGTGAGAGGAAGTTTCTTCAAGACAGCCTTTTACGCACACATCAGCCAATGTCAGTTCCTTCTGGAGGTAAGGGAGTCCCAGCCAACTGAAATGTGTGGAAGACAGTGTTTGTCAACGTTTGCCTCAGTAATGACATTCAGCGCCTGCATTGAGAGACTGAATCCAGAGGTTTCAGTATTGTGGCTGAAGAGCGCATGTAAAGCACATCACCATGATCAGTGAACAACATTAAAGTATCGTGTCTAGACTTTCAACAGGAAACCTATTGTAATGAGTGTAAGTAATGACACCACGTTCCGGAGACTAGGTGGTCCGAAGTTACGTCATTGGTTTTAGTTTTGGGCACGTAACTAGTCACGGATTTACTGTGGTAGGAAGTCAAATGCTATGGAGACATTAAAGGGGCAATCTGGGATTTCGTCCATACATTTTCCCCTTCAAATGTACCCCTTTTTTCAACACAGGCACAATCATCACCCCCAGTCGGCACTCATTTAAGGCCATCAACGCGTGAATGTCAATTTGCATACTTAAAAAACCCCCAAAAAACGTCCCGCTCCGTTACTGCAGCTGAGCCATTAGAAGTGGCATTAGCCATTAGAAAGGCTTAATAAATCATCGCGGGGAAGCCCATTGACTGTGACCATCGACCACACTTCTCCTTCACAACGCCGTGCCCCAAAACAACACCCAGAGGGCACATATAGAAATGAAGAACCCCCCACGTGTCCCTCTCCCCCACACAGCTGATATTGGTCAGGGTGCATCTCAGTACACTGACTCAACCTACGCCCCCCCCCCCCCCCCCAAACCCCCAGGCCTTATGTACCGCAGGCCTCCGAGGCGTGTTCCTCAGGCTGGGGGGGGGCATTCTAAGGCACGGTCCACTTTCTCATTAAAAACCCGACACCTCCGTAACCCCTCGTTCCCCCCCGCTTTCTCTCCTCCCCCTCGCCTCTGCCTTCAGAGCCCCAGCAGGGCAGGTCCTGCCTCCCATCTGCTGTCTCAGGGAGGCTTCAGACAGACAGGAGCGATGCATGCCACCACCCCCCCCACCCCCCGTTAGCTACATTAGCAAGTCAATGAAAACCCCCTTCGTCTTTCCTTTTCTCTCACTTTCCTTTCTTCGGCTGAGACTCCATGGAGGGGCTCTCTTCTGTCTTCTCTTCTCTCTTCTCTTCTCTATTCTCTCTTCTCTCTCTTCTCTCACTTTCTTTCTCTTCTCTCACCATCACTCTCATTCTCACTGTCTCCTGTTGGATTCTCACTGGAAAATTTCCAAGGGATTTATTGGCAGAAAGTGGACAAATATGTGAATTATTATAAATTACAAACATACAAAAATAAAGGTATTTTAATGTCATAACATCAGTGGGGGCATTGGGGTAAAATTGTGCGAGTGGTTACAAGTATGAATGACAATGGAAAATAAAATAAAGAAAATATGAAGAGTTGTTGTTTTCAGAGTGTGTTGGTTCACAAATTTTGCTGTTGTGATGGGACATTGCAGGAATTTGCCGAAGATACTGTGGAGGTTTTTCAATGTTCAATTTGATTTCAAATCCTTTGTGGGTGTGTATGATCTGAGAGAAAGATTTCTCTCTAAAGTGGTCCTAAATTTGACAGGAGATGAGAAGTCCACTGCCGTTTCCACATCATTTTATGGGCTGTGTTCACATAGCCTGTCTTCTCTCTGGAGGCTGGTGTGTCTATGGATGCCTCTGCATAAGAAGGCCATGGGCAATGAATCTAAACATAGTCAAGGTTTGCAAATCGATATCAAAGTTGATTTCTCATGTAGTCTCTTAGAATTTCTTTCACTTTCTCATGCTGTACTTTCTTCCTTTCTCTGTCTCTCCCATTCTTTCTTCCCATCTCTCTCTCCAACTCGTTCTCTCTCTTATTTTCTTTCACTGTATCCTCCATTTCTTTCCTCTTTTTTTCCTTAAAACATGGTGGTGGAAAGGAGCAGAACTGCTAGGCATACGTGGAAAGTAATACACTCCGTTACCCACCAGAAGTACCTGAACAAGCACAAATGTCCAATGAATACGATTCACTTCCGACTGAAGACACACTGAACATAACGAGAGTCTGGAGATCGAAGAATTCCAAATCAGTCATAAATAACACATTCAGCCTGCAGAGCGAAAATGTAAATAAGCTGTGATTGGAGGATATACGGACAAAGGGAGTTTTATTTTAATAGAGCAGAAACCGGTGACTCTCCAGCAGGCAGTGAATATCGATCCCATTAAAGAAACAAAAGATGTCTGATGCACCTCCCCGCGACCAGGTCTTGCGAGACCCCTCATGCATGTTTTCAACCTTTTAATGCAAAAGAAATTCCCATCCGCGGGCACACAGCACACGGCAAAGTCCACCAATGAGGGATGAAGCGGGGAGGGATGACGGTTAATATTTAATTGCTCGGGGGACCCACCATGCAACTTTTATCACTTCCGCAACGTGTCATTTGCATGTCTGCGCTCGACGGGCCCAGAAGACGGCGATGGAGTAGACCCGGCCCGGGAAGAACCAGGCATCCTGCCAAGCCCGGCCTCTAATGTGTGCAGACAGGCAGGGAAGACTGATGGAGGCAGGGGGCCGTGGGGGGAGGGGGGAGGGATATGGCTGGCGGGTGAGGAGCTGGGGAGAAATTGATGAGAGAAATGCACAGCCGTGGATGGGAGTGGGCGGATACCATGGGCCTGTGGGCGGCGGGGGTAAGGGGTGGAGCCGTTGGGGGGCGGGGCTGGGGGCGGAGGGGTGCTAAGTGCATGCCTTAAATCAAGACTGAAAAGTATTATGTCCTCAACGTAGCAAATAATGACTTTGTGGCTAAATGAGCCGGTGGCTATTGTGTTCTGGCCACACATGGCGGCGCCACAACAGGCCGGCCACACCGCAGGCGGCCCTGGGTGGGAGCCAAGACCGTGTTCAGGTAGACTGGGTTTCTGTCAGTCGTGAGGTGAATTCAAGTGACGACGAACAGCGGACGAGAGGGGTTTAAAAGAAACGCTATGGCTGAGGTGCGTGTTCTTTCCTTTTTGTGTGTTTAACTTCCGGCGAAAGAAAATCGTACCTTCTATCAATGGACGACCAAGGGTTCTATGCGAGGAACGGGCCCCCGTCAGCCCAGTCGGTGATTTACTGTGCATGACCAGCGTTCATTATGTGTGGCCTGAAAACCTCCAAAACATTCCCAGTGTCCTCAGACGGCCCTGTTTCCTGTTTCCAACACCGTGTTAATAAATTAGAGAGAGAGGAGGTCTCTGTTTTTTTATGATGTAGATGTAGGCCCAGTTCTGTTTGTGGGAAGCCTCAGGTCATGCATCACAGAAATAGAGTCCACAGAAACTAAACAACCTGGATCTGGACCTCTAATCCATCTCTATGGATTCTATTTCTATGATTAGGGTTGTGGAAAGAGGAGTGTGTTCCATAAACCCTGTCGGAGAGGAAATAAGGGCAACCATCCCTGAAACTAGGACTGTAAAACCCAAGCTACCAGATGAAGAGCATACACAACATAAAATTGGTTGAGCAGGACATTGGCTGTAATTGTGTGTGCGTGTGTGTGTGGCTGTGAGTGATTTTGTGTGTGTGTGGGTTTCAGCCTGGATGGTGGGGGAGAATGGGTTCCAGATTGTTCCCATAAAAACATTTAGGATGTAAGTGCTTGAGAGCGAAGAAAATGCACGCCACTCCACCGTCCCAGGACATTCTAGAATGTACAGAATGCTCCAGTGAATTGAAGACATTCATCTGGTGTAGATGGTGGTAGATGGTGGTAGATGGTGGTAGATGATGGTGGTAGATGGTGGTGGTAGATGGTGGTAGATGGTGGTAGATGATGGTGGTAGATGGTGGTAGATGGTGGTAGATGATGGTGGTAGATGGTGGTGGTAGATGGTGGTAGATGGTGGTAGATGATGGTGGTAGATGGTGGTAGATGATGGTGGTAGATGGGGGTAGATGGTGGTAGATGATGGTGGTAGATGGTGGTGGGTTCTGTCAAACTGACGTCCAGTCAGCAAGGCTTTGTAACTATGGTCTAAGAGTGTTTCTACGCTAAAATAGGTCTATTTTGAGAGTCTTCAAATGTTTTTATCCATTTCTTCTAGCTGTCCAACAAGATATCAGTTGTAGTTTGAATAAAATACATTTGTTATAGTTTTCATTGTATTGTTAAATATATATTTGTATTTATTCTACTGTTATATAGTCTTTATGTAAGCAAATTAAAGGGTATTGTCCAAACATGTTTCTCAGATGGCTTTAGGATTGCACAATACTATATGCAATGTATTTACTCTTAGAATTTATTTTTCCAATGCTCTCTGATGATTGTTCACACCCCTAGTTGAGCTTAATGTCTTTTATTACTCCAAAGGTCCAGCTCTTAGGTGTGTTTTCCTGGCTTTTAATGCTACTGTTTAACAAGGAATGTTCCTTCTATTTCGAAAGTGGATCATCTTGACTTGCTAGCAGGGGGAAACATTTTTATGCATTGGCAGCACACCGATCTCTATCTCAGGTATGGCAAACCAGACGCCAGAAACCCTGATGAAGTTTGAATCAATGATCCATCCTTCTTCAGAGGCAGCTTTTTTCACAGGGGAGTTAGTTCATTTTTCACAGGCTCACAAAATGGTGTTTTTCTGCAAGGTAGTTACGAGAGAAAAACAGCTATAGAACCTTTCTGCGTGTTTGTTTTTAGTAAGTGGTTTTGAAGGAAGAGGTGGCTTATTATCGCCTAAGACCTTCGCTCAACTGTGACAGAACCGATGGAATAACAGCTTCTTGTGTGTTTGGTGTCTGTGTGTGTGTGTGTGTGTGTGTGTGTGTGTGTGTTTGGTGTCTGTATGTGTGTGCGTGTGTGTGTGTGTGTGTGTGTGTGTGTGGCTCCTCTTTATTCATTCAAATTATCTACGTTTATTATCTGTTTTTTACAGAATCACACCCAGGCGTTTACGACGTTGTTTCCCCTCGATGGCGTCACTACATGCTGGCTGAGGAACAAATGACACCTCAACACACTATAGTGCAACACTTCAGACCAGAGCTCCATGGGTCCACGTCAAAAGCGGTGCACTTTCTAGGGAATAGGGGGCCATTTGACACTCCCACTTCCCTTCTACACACATAACACTCAAACACACACAAACACACAAAAACACACACACACACAGACACACACACACACACACACACACACACACACACACACACA
>JACXGI010018459.1:0-13288 GCA_016801175.1 Esox masquinongy | reverse complement strand
GTCTGATGTTATTAACACTACACCCCTACAGTGACACCTGTATGTAATATAGCCTGATGTTATTAACACTACACCCCTACAGTGACACCTGTATGTAATATAGTCTGATGTTATTAACAGTACACCCCTACAGTGACACCTGTATGTAATATAGTCTGATGTTATTAACAGTACACCCCTACAGTGACACCTGTATGTAATATAGTCTGATGTTATTAACACTACAACAATGTGTTTTCATTTCTTTTTATAAGAAAACATGATCTGTTTTCTTGGGCTCATACCTGGGATCTGTAACATACTCTTTCTTGGGCTCTTTCCTGGGATCTGTAACATACTCTTTCTTGGGCTCTTTCCTGGGATCTGTAACATACTCTTTCTTGGGCTCTTTCCTGGGATCAGTAACATACTATTTTTTGGGCTGATACCTGGGATCTGTAACATACTCTTTCTTGGGCTCATACCTGGGATCTGTAACATACTCTTTCTTGGGCTCATACCTGGGATCTATAACATACTATTTTTTGGGCTGATACCTGGGATCTGTAACATACTCTTTCTTGGGCTCATACCTGGGATCTGTAACATACTCTTTCTTGGGCTCATACCTGGGATCTGTAACATACTCTTTCTAACACACAATAAACGTTTTTAAGAAAAAGCTCTGTTGCACACCTCTGATACAAAATACTTCCTGGAAAACATTTTTGAAGATACTTATTTTTCCGTTCAAAAGTTTGGGGTCACTTAGAAATGTCCTTGCTTTCAAAAGAAAAGCACCTTTTTTGTCCATTAAAATCAGATTGATGATAAATACAGCGTAGACACTGTTGATGTTGTCAATGACCATTATAGCAGGAAATGGCAGATTTTCAATGGAATATCTACAAAGGCGTACAGAAGCCCATTATCAGCAACCATCAGTCCTGTGTTCCAGTGGCACGTTGTGTTTGTTAAGTTTATCATTTTAAAAGGCTAATTGATCATTAGAAAACCCATTTTGCAATTATGTTAGCACGGCTTAAAACTGTCCTTCTTTACACAAGTTGAGTATCTGGGGCTTCAGCAATTGTGGGTTCGTTTACAGAAGCAGTCAGCTGGTATTCTGTCTCTAATGGAGTGGCCAGCTCAGTCACCAGATCTCAACCCTGATGAGCTGTTGTGGGTGCAGTTTGACTGAATGGTACGTAAGAAGTGCCCATCAAGCCAAACCAACTTGTGTGAGGTGCTTGAGGAAGCATGGGGTGAAATCTCTTCAGATTACCTCAACAAACTGACAACTAGAATGCCAAAGATCTGCAAGGCTTTAATTGCTGCAAATGGAGGATTCTTTGACAAAAGCGAAGTCTGAAGGACACAATTATTACTTCAATTAAAAATCATTATTCCTAACCTTGTCTATGACTTTATTTCCTACTCATTTTGCAATATTTCCTATTTAAACTAATTTAATCTATGTTTTCATGGAAAACAAGGAAATTTCTAATTGACTCCAAACTTTTGAACAGTAGTGTATGTATGTTTTTTTTATGAAATTAAGGTTTAACTTTCTGTCTACACCAACCTCGTCTGTAGTACTCTATTTCAGGGGCCAGGGTTATGTTGGACAGGTCGGTGTAGTGCTTGTCAACGTAGCTCTGGGCTAAGTACGCATGCCAAAAGGCCATAAATCTAGCAATGAACGACGTCACAAATAAGCTGAGCATTCCAAAATCTAGTAGGTTCCAGGGTTCCAACAGATATTCCCGAAGCCCCTGGGACCAAATTTCTTTACACTCGGCCCAGATCATCCCTGGAAGAGAGAAAACACAAAAACCTCTCAGAATGACAGTGTCTGAATCCCAAATGATTCCCTAGTGTCCTAGGAGGCCATTTGGGACATATACTACATAACTTTTTCCATCAGCTAATAAAACATCTGTGACAAATGTGGTCCATGTATGTGTAGACAACATTTGGAACATCATATCGCCATAAAATCAAAGGTCAGTTCTGTGATAAAAACACAGAATGGGGTGGGATGAGCTGAGGAAGAAAAAGCTAGTAAAAACAGAACAGAGTCGGCTACTGACCGAGAAAACCAGAGGCAGAATGGCCATAGTGAATTTTTGGCAAATGCCAAATGGGCTGGTCCATTGGTAGCTTATATTTTTTCACATTTTAAAAAAATAATTTGGTTAATAATCTGGGCATTTACATAAATGTTTTAATTTCATTTTTTCAAGATCCAGTGTGGTTGCCTAGAGTACTATACTGGCCTGTTATGTCTTTGAAATAACTGTCCGATTTCATGTCTATCCCTGAAGAGGGCTTGTTAGTTACTCGATGAGTATTACAGGGCAAAGATAAGTAATAAAACAAAACAGAGACATGACTATCACCTCAGAGCCCATCGACACTGACAGATGTAGTTTGTCTTCTGGTATGTTTAGCCTACAGTTCCACTCAACCCCCTCATCAAATGCGATTGCATTGTTTTGGAAGCCACAGAACATTAAAGAGTGACATTGCCTCAAAATCAGTCACCATCGCCGAAACCCATCAACATAGTCAACATCGAAACGTATGAGAGGAATACCTAATCAGCTTGTTCATTCATTAATGTCCCATATGTTGAAGTGATTAAAGCATTATGTTCCCTTTGTCCCAGATGTCACATTAATTACAGTGTTACGGTCTCTTCTAGTTCACAGTGTCCTGTCCTTGACCCCTGACCTTGGCCCTCTGCTACAGGGCTATTTAAGTACAACAGTGTGGGAACCCGGCTTGAATATTATGGGATTTAGACACAAAGATAGATGACAGGGAACAGGCAGGTTAGTGTAGCGTACACTTGAGATTAGAAGCCATTTGCCAGATTATTCATCTTCCCGATGTATATTTTCACACACATGCTTCTTATCCATATTTTAACACTAATGTCCTCACTGACATTCTGTTTAGGGCAGATAATCACTGAGAGAGATCTGAACGAGGGTTCAACTGAAGACCCTCCATGGGACATTTAATTTGACAACCGTGTTAATCGGATCAAGCGTAAATTGTTCTGTAGGTCCTCAGGCCTTAACAGAAAAACAGAGGTTATTAACCAATTCATCAAGTAGTCTTCAACAGTGCTCTCTGAGGAAGGCTTAGGATGTGTAGCTTGGGGAGAGCTTTTACAATTGCCTTCGATTGACTTCAGACAGATACCAGCAGATTACCAAAATTGTTATTGAGTTGAACCATTTGCCAGCTGTTGCACACAATGTTATTTTGCCATTATTGCCCCCAAACAATCTGATTATTTAAATTGGAGGTTCTAGCCATGACTTTATTGATAATGTGTCATCGCCAGACGAGTCTTCGTAAAAATTATCAAATTACTGATCTATGAGCATGTGTGTGTGTGTGTGTGTGTGTGTGTGTGTGTTTTGCAATATTTATAATGCAGTAATTGTACAAGGACAATATAGTGAGATTAGGACATTTGGCATTTTAGTTAATGTTAGGGGTTATGGCAATGTGGTATGTATAATTTTTTATAGTCAGTTGTTTGAATGCGATACGGACTTGAGGCTTAGGTTTATGGAAAAACATACAATTGGACATAGTGTTAGAATTTAAGTTACTTATAGGTTTAGGGTTATGGGTTAGGTTTAGGGTTAGGTGTTGTGGCTAAGTTAATTTTAGGAACAATGTTAATTTTAACCTCACAAACAATAGGTTAGTGAGGTTAAGGTTAGCTAGGGGATAGATAATATCAATTTCTAGAAAAACAAATGTGTGTGTGTGGGAAAGGACACAGTACCTATGAAGAGCATATTTTACATGACAATCAATAAACGCCTGTTATACATAGAAGAGCTATATGGCTACAGGTAAGTTTCGTAAATGACCTATGACCCAGGCGATGATGAGTATCTCCATCCAGGTGAAGGGGGTTGTCTTCATCCTGAACAGCTGGGCGGGGTAGTCCTGGACGGTCATGTTGGGAAGCAGGCTGGTCCCCACAAAGCGATCCGCTGCATTCATCACCAGCAGACCCAGGAAGATGGAAAACGATGCAGCGTGAGCCACAAACTTCAGGAACGGCCCGCGCATTATCTTCCCCAGCTGAGGAGACGGAACCAGGGCGACACGGGGGTTAACGAGGGCGATATGGGGGTCAACGTGCCCCAAGGGCTAAGACGCACCACAAAGGTTTTCCATTTCAAATGTACACGCTCACCCAGGAAGCACATACGTTAAAACACATTTAGAATAACGCCCCAGTCTGACCTTTTGAATCCTAATAACTTCACTCCACAATTACAATAAAGCATAAGTGACATGATATTGTTTTTGCAATTCATATACTAACAGTCATTACCTTGCTGGATGGGGCCATCCAGTACAACAGGGCTAGGAACGGCAGCCCCACTGCTATGCCCAAAACGACCAGAGACTTGACAGCACTGGTCTGCTGTCTTAACCCAGACAGGTTCTGGTACCAGATGGACATGAGCTGCTGCTGGCAGTTAGGATGGGCCACAAACTACCACAGAGGAATTACAGGCGGAACATGATTAATCGATTGAAGACAAGGAGGGTTTGTGGAGAGGATAGTGGTTCTTTCCATCATACATTTAAGTAATGAGCCAGGAGGGGGTGTGGTACGTGACCAACATACCACAGCTAAAAAATGCTCTTAGGCACAACACACTGTAGAGTGCCTGGATGCAGCAGCTGTGGTATAGTGACAGTGTATCACAAACCACGAGATGCCTTATCGGTGTTATAAACCGGTAACCAAAGCAATTAGAACAGTAAAGACTCATGTGATTTCATAACTGTAATCCTATAGAGAACAACTTTCAGTCAATCAGCTCCATGAATCCACCCACCCTGTTTTCTATGAAGGATAAATTTCATAGGAGTTTGATACTACAGAAACCCCAGGCTCAACCCTGCCTTAACTTGGCAGCAATTGCTTTTGTGCCCGATTGCATCACGGCTCATAAAGACATCATGGGTCAAGTCATCACAAACAATTGTAGTTCTGTTATATACTTTTCGCCTTACCTTTTTCAGTTCATACTTTATTGCGAGCTTTAACCTTATGAGGTTTTGACCTTCCGATGGTTCGTATTTCTTAGAGGCTTCAATGTCCCCATTTAAAATGGCCTCCACCTCCTCTGTGTTTCGACACAGGTCCAGCAGCCCTACCACAAAGTCTTTACACTGCATGGAGAGTTTCTTGTAGTCATTCTGCAATGGAAGAAATAAACATTTAATGAAATAAGGTGTTGAAATGAAAGAACACTTATTAAAATAAAGTGCAACCACAGCTTACCTCTGCTGATTATACCACACTTTATAATGCCTGGCAGAAACACAATTACCTTTATCAGACGTAGCCAGAAGCTGCTCTGTATTTCCTCCTAGCCCTTACCATTAGCAAACCTCTGTCATATAGTTTATAGCCACACAACATGTGAATACAATTGCTTCACATTGAACCTCTTAAGCAGTGTTTGTCAGCATATTTCCAGACAATTGAATCCCAACTGGTTAATAAGATTATCTCAAAGCATTGCGGGAAAATGGCAATGAGAACCATCTTTTGAAACAAACACCATCTGTTGAAGTATTGTTTATATGCAGAGATCCATCCAACCAGCCAGAACGCCAACAGACATCTGTTGAGGCCAGTAACCAACGTACCGTTTTTGGGAACAAATATGCCCACGCGTAGTCAAAGGTTACTGACACGCTAAACACTAGTCACAACAGGTATGTGTGCTCATACATATTCATTCAAAACAAACACAGCTTTGTTTCAGATTACATTATTTTTAATCAGATTTGTCTCACATTCAAAGAGACAAATGATTCTCCCTATGTTTTCAAAAATAATAATTTTCCACAGCCATGCAGTATATTGGGAATAGTGAGACATTTGGGAGGCACAGCGGGTTGAAAGACATCTTGTCATCATCATAACATTTGACAGAATACTGTTCTGACCCTGCTTTTCTGAGTCCACTGCTGCGCCACGACCATATTTCCTCTCCACCACATCTCCTGTCATGACCGTCACTCTCACTGCTGTACTTGATAAACCCTAAACTAAATTCTACTGAGTAAAGGGCTAATGAAATTAGTGAATGTTTTCATCCATTCAATGCTCTACTGCAGTGTTTTTGAACCCTGCTCTTGGAGGCACACCGCCCTGCATGTTTTAGATCTCTCTCTGCACTCCCATACCTGATGTAGCTCATCAAGGACTTGATAATGAGCTGATCATTTGAATCAGGTGGGATAGAGCAGGGAGAGATCTAAAACATGCAGGGCAGTGTGCCTCCAGGAGCCATGTTGAAAAACACTGCTCTACTGTCACTCTCATATTGACAAAGGGAGAGCTTCAATAGTTCAGACTCTGAATGGTCTAGCCATAAAAATCGAATTGTGCTACGTATGATTCAGTGGTTATTCCATGTCGTAAAGGACAGATCTTAATAAAGCTATTAAAATAATTTCATCATTTTGCCATCCTTTCTATTAAGGGTTAGTTGAAGAGTTCCTAGCACTCTTATGGGACTAGGCTGGAGTCAGATCATCTGAAATGCATTCTTTCAGAATGCTCATTCCATTTTACTCTCCAGCACAAAAAGGGGAAAGCTGTAAGCTATAGTGACCTCATTCATGACCAGTATTATTCTTTCTCGCTCTGTCTATCACTCCTCTTTCTCTATCAGGAAAGAAGACATCAAAAATAAATTATTACAATTTTATGGGCTTGTTGTCCTGTACACAGCCCAGTAAACATGACACCATTGGTTTAATTTGGATATTCGCAGGACCTGGTGGCCAACACCAGCTCAGCTAGGCTTTCGCCCACACAGAGCCTACAACAGTCCAGCCACAGCCCAGCCCAGCACCAAACCTTAACAAACCCAACACAGGCTAGCCCACAATTGCCTCCACCAACCCAACACAGACTAGCCCACAGATGCCTAAACCCAACCCAACACAGGCTAGCCCACAGATGCCTTCACCAACCCAACACAGGCTAGCCGACACATGCCTTCACCAACACATGCCTTCACCAACCTAGCACAGGCTATCGTGTATGGGGGTGGCAGCATCAGGCTATGGGGATGCTTCTCAGCACTGGGAACTGGGATCCAATTGAGAGAATGTGGAAAAAGTTAAAAATTGCTGTTCACCCAAGGGTCCCCTTCCAACTAGACAGAGCTTGAGTAATTTTGCAAAGAAGAATGGGTAAGAATTGCTGTGTCCAGATGCTGGCAGAAAGTTATCCAAAAAGGTTCATGAGTGCATTGAAAAGGCTGAATTGTTTTTTCAATTTGTAGATTTAAATTTTCACTTTTTGGACAGTTTTATGTTGATTAGTAGCAAAAACTCCTTATTAAATCTTTTCTGATAACATGTTGTATCACAACAAAATATGGAAAAGTCCATAGAGGGTGAATACTTTTAGAGGCACTGTAGAAGGATGAGAAAGAGGAGAGAGCATCAGCTTGGGCTGTGCAAATGGTCTCTTTGACAGGAGTGTGTTCCTGGTTGAGAGCCTGGTCTTGAAGCCTGACTTGTTCTGAGAGAGATGACAGTTGGTTGAGACAGCATGCTCAAGTGTTTTAGAAAGGAAAGACAGAAGGGATACTGGTCTGTAGTTGTTGCCATCAAAACGGTGAATTGTGGATTTCTTTAGAAGGAGAGCGTCTCTGGCTATCTCCGGTACTTGGAGGCGCACTGTGCCGACGTTGGGAGACTATATCTAGTTCTAGACAATCCGATATTCTATAGAGATTCTCCCGAGATTCCTCAAGTACAGGTTGTCTCATCTAGACATTTTCATGGCTGACCTGGGCCATTAAAATAACTCTCAATCTCTCAACCCATTTCTCATTTTGAAAATAGATATAACTTCCATTGATGACATTGATAATTTAGCATAATATGGCTTGGTATGATTGTACAATGTGTATTGATCAATTAATAAATCTTGCATTTTTTTCATTTTTGATCGCAGAAGACCTTTTGAGATTAAAATTAACCTTAAATTTCTCTGCTAAATCTAAATGATATAAATGTAGGAAACAAGGATCTTCGACCACTAAACTGAGACATAAACTTTCTCAACCTCTTAATAGTTGTACTCCATGTCTTTATCTGTGGCTGAAACTATCCCAACTAATTTATTAATATACAATGACACATCTTTGACATGCACCCTTGGTGGGTCGAGTCATTACAGTACCTTAAACTCCTTCTCGATGTTAGCCAGAACAGCCAGTTCATTGCTCAGCTCCAAAGCTACCATGACAGGGTCCTCGCTGGAGAGTGACAGGTAGGCCGGGCTCGCCAGACCTTTATAGGCGTTGATGCGGGACCTGGAGTGGCTGAACGAGTCATGCTTCTGGTGGTAGCTACAAGTGACACACTTACAGAAGTAGTCGTGAGGCCGTGTGATGCGCGCACCTTTCCTCAGGAGTATGTGAACTACTTCATACTCGTGGCAGTGAGAAGCCAGGATAACAGGAGTGATGTCATTGGAGAACCGGGTGCCGTCCTCGTCGTAGGCGAAGAAGTCGTCCTGCGTCTCAGCCTGACTGGGACTACAGATGAGTCTCTGAGTGTCTGCAAACGCCCTGTGGCTCAGTAGAGCCTCCACTATCCTGATGTATCCCTTACTGATGGCCAACAGTAAGGCATCCCCTATCCTGGCCAGACTGTCCTTCTGCAGTAACAGCTCTGTCACTTCCAGGTGCTCATTGGCCACTGCCAGCTGCAATGCATTCTGGCCCATGTAGTCCACGCAGTTAAAGTTGAGTTCAGGAAGATCCTCTAGCATCTTGCGGACCACGGGGATGTTGCCGTACTCAGCGGCGTCCAGGAAGCGCTCCTCAATCGGGGATAGGCTGGCGGAGTGGGCGCTGAACATGTAGGTGGGCCCCCGCATACCGAGTCTCCTGGACTTCCCCAGCGTCTGCCGGAGCACCGCCGGTGTGTCCTCATTGTACGACCTGGTCAAACACATGCAGATATCAGGGACGCCGGGATTTCAAATGAAAAGAAATCAATCATTGCTAAGCTGCTCTGAAGACAGAGCAATTGACACTCCCACCACACTTCAGGCCAATCACTGATAGGATAAGACATAGTGGGGGGGGGTCATGATTTATGACAGGGTTTGAAAGTGCCTTTATTAGCCAAGATCTCAGGGTTTAGAGACAACATTCTGAAAAAGAAATACGTTAATTAAACGGCTCTGTTCAGAAGAAAGCCAATTCACAAGCCTGATTAGGAACTGCCAAGGTCATTGAGACAGAGACACCAATGGAAGAGGCACAGTACAATAGTTCATTATTTGGATGAAACAAATGTGAGCTCGATTGGGGGCTTTGCAAAATATAGGCATGAGATGTAAATTTGAAGGCAGATATGTTTAGTTTATGAACTTGGAACTGTCTACACAATTCTTCAATGTATGCAAGATATATGATATGAACAATGTGAATGGAAATGTTATAGGAAAATGGGTTCTTGCGTACTAGTGGATTTTAAAATGCTAACTTTGATTCATGCAACCAATTATTGCCAGGAGAAAATGAATAGATGATATGATACTGAACTCATTTGATTAACATGTTAACATGTTTTTCTTGAGTATCAGGGAGTGATGTTTAGAAGATGTTTAATTTAATCAGAATGTTGTGACCATCTTAAAATATTCCAGTTGATTCAGTAAATATGCCAAAAGATAAAGGACACCAACATGTCAGTGGCATGGTGAACAACACAGCCCCTTGGGTTGGCTCAACACTACAGATGTCTCAAATGGCACCCTATTCACTCCACGGTACACTACTTTAGACCAGAAATCTGCCCCGCCCCTCAACCCACTCCTCTTCTCCACTCTCTTCTGCTCTCTTTCTTTTTCTCTCCATTTCTATTCTCTCCAATCCATTCCAGTCCCTACAACACCCTTCTCTCCCTTCCTCCCCCATTTCCTTTCCTCTACACCCCTCATTTCCTTTTGTCTCCTCTCCTCCCCTCTCATTTCCTTTCCTCTCCACTACTCATTCTTACACCAACGATGACTGAAAGCAAATGCTGAGGACCTGTGATGCTGACCAGCCGTGGTCATCTACATCAGGCTAAGTATATTGGTAATCAGGCTACTGTAAGAATATGACCTACACAGCGAGAAAACTAAATCATCATGTTACACTTATGTCATAACATACATTATTTACCTAACCTTAGCAGTGCACTGCACCAAATTACGTGGAAACACAGGCCAACTAGATGAACAATCCCTCAGAGATAATTGCATTCAGAAATGCCATTCAGTAATTGGGATAATTGTGTTTTGAGGTAACGAGGTATGACTACTGCTTCCGTGCGGAGGACGGAGGGACAGATGGGCCCATGGTGCTTCATGATAGATGGCTGTTCCTCCCCCTCAGGAAGCATCGGAGCCAACACCCAGTGGATGACTAGCCTGGCCCAGTTAAGACGTGAACCGCTACTGTACATCGAAATTATTAAAGTGCACCGGATTATCCACCTCAAAAGAAGCTCACAGATACAGCGATGTAGTCTAGTTTAGATTTTGTGTGACTGTGGGATTGAGCATACTGACACACAATTTGTTTACGTTTTGTCATTATTAAGGACTTGAACTCACTAAGTGGAATGAGCAGGAAGTCTCAATTCTTTTAACAGATTTTTCTTAAATGGACAAATGGAAATTTTGCAACACCAGGTGACATGACTGAGAAATGTCATAGAATAAAAACATCGGTGTTATACGTGTCTTTGTCTTTATATTATAACTGTATGGTACAAATGTCTTTATATTACACTTGTACATTACAACTGTCTTCATATTAGACCGGTACAGGTCAATACTATTTATATTATACCTGTATGGGACAATTTGATTTATATTATACCTGTATGGGACAATTTGATTTAAATTATACCTCGATACTTATATTATACCTCCATATTTTCAACCTGTCTCTGTCTGTAGTCCCCTCCTGCTTCAAACAGACCACCATCGTCCCTGTACTGAAGAAACCTTCCAACACCTGTTTGAATGACTACCGCCCTGTAGCACTGACCTCCACCATCATGAAGTGCTTCGAGTGGCTGGTCAGAACTCACATCTGCTCCACCCTTCCTGACACCTTGGACCCCTTTCAAAATTTGCATACCGCCCCAACAGACGATGCCATCGCCCCGACGACACACACCGCCCTCTCCCACCTGGAAAAAGGCAACACATACGTGAGGATGCTGTTCGTGGACTACAGCTCCACATTCAACACTATTGTGCCCACCAAGCTTGTTCCTAAGCTCATGCCCCTTGGACTTAACTCCACCCTCTGCAATTGGATCTTGGACTTCCTGACGGGCAGACCCCAGGTGGTGAGAATGGGCAACCACACCTCCTCTGCACTGACCCTGAGCACTGGAGCCCTGCAGGGCTGCGTATTCAGTCCCTTCCTGTACTCCCTGTTCACACATGGCTGCGTGGCCATACTCAGCTCCAACATCATCCTCAAATCACGGACGACACCACCATCCTGGGTCTCATCTCCAACAAAGATGAGACCGCTTACAGAGAGGAGGTAAAGAACCAGGCTACATGGTGCCAGGACAACAACCTCTCTCTCAACATCTGCAAGACTAAATAGATTATTGTGGACTTCAGGAACAGGCAGAGGTGGGGTTATGCCCCCATACACATTGATGGAGCTGAAGTGGAGAGTGTCCGAATTCATGTTTCTCGGTGTGTTCATCAAAGATGACCTCGCTTGGTCCAGACAAGTGAAATTTGGCATGTCTGTAAAAACTCTCACCAACTTCTACAGGCGCACCATTGAAAGCATCCTCTCAGACTGCATTACTGCCTGGTACAGCAGCTGCTCCGCTGCAGACCGCAAGGCCCTCCAGAGGGTGTTAAAGTCTGCGGAGCGCATCATCGGCTGCCATCTCCCCTCGGTGCAAGGCATCTACCATACACGAGGCCTGAGGAAAGCACGGAACATCATCAAAGATCACAGCCACTCAGGCTATGGTCTGTTCACACTACTGCTGTCTGGTAGATGCGACTGGAGCATCAGAGCACGCACTTCCAGACTCAAAAATTATTTTTCCCCTCAGGCCATAAGGCTCCTCAACCAGCAAGACTGATCCATGATCATACTGATCACACAACATTTCCAGATGCTCTGATGTCCTTTCAGGTACTTTAATGGGCATTAGAACATTCCTTTGCATCTACCATTCATAAGCATATTTCACTCATATGTATCTATAATACTCAATACTTCTACCATACTATTCATACTCCCCCATCCTACTCTTTCCAAAATGGATGCTAGTTTACATTTTTATGCATATTACTGCACACTTGCCATATCTATAATATTCAATACTACTACCAATATTGCTGCTAGTTTACGGTACTCTTTTTAACTGCTGTTATGCACAGTGTTATGTATATTATTGCTTTATCTTCTTGCTATATTTTTGCTGTGTGTAAATATTTCTTCTTAAATTCTCATTACGTAGCTGTAGTGCCCTATGCCACCATTCATAAGCTTATTACACTCATATGTATCTATAATATTCAATAACTCTACCAATTGCTGCTAGTTCACAGTGTTATGTATATTACTGCCATACTTGCCATATCTAAATGTTCAATAATACAACCCAGATTGCTGCTATAGTAATAATACTACCCAGATTGCTTCTATATAAATAATACTACCCAGATTGCTGTTATATTAATAATACTACCCAGATTGCTGCTATATCAATAATACTACCCAGATTGCTGCTATATTAATAATACTACCCAGATTGCTGCTATATCAATAATACTACCCAGATTGCTGCTATATTAATAATACTACCCAGATTGCTGCTATATTAATAATACTACTCAGATTGCTGCTATATCAATAATACTACCCAGATTGCTGCTATATTAATAATACTACTCAGATTGCTGCTATATCAATAATACTACCCAGATTGCTGTTATATTAATAATACTACCCAGATTGCTGCTATATCAATAATACTACCCAGATTGCTGCTACATCAATAATACTACCCAGATTGCTGTTATATTAATAATACTACCCAGATTGCTGTTAGTTTACAGTGTTATGTTTATTGTTGCTTTATTTTATTATTATTTTCTGTCAAGCTATATTTTTGCTTCTATACTCTTCTTCTTAACTCTCACTACGCAGTTGTCGGGTGCCATGTCACAAGA
>JACXGI010018455.1:0-13238 GCA_016801175.1 Esox masquinongy | reverse complement strand
TGTCTGAATAGATGTTGAAGACAGGGACTTACAGTACTAAAACTGGACTGTCTGAATAGATGTTGAAGACAGGGACTTACAGTACTAAAACTGGACTGTCTGAATAGATGTTGAAGACAGGGACTTACAGTACTAAAACTGGACTGTCTGAATAGATGTTGAAGACAGGGACTTACAGTACTAAAACTGGACTGTCTGACTAGATGTTTAAGATAGTGACCTACAGTACCTAGTGTACTAAGAGTGGACTGTCTGGAGAGATGTTGAAGAAAGTCGTTGGAAGATAATAGTGCCAGCAATTGGCTGTGCAGGGAAGCCACTCTACGGTCACTCACTCTCCACAGAGTTATTGCTCATGACATTTAATTGCGTGCGAAGCGCACTACTTCATATGTTATATCCAGGGGCATGTAAAATTCTCAGATGAGAGAGAAGAACATTTGTTAGTATGTCATAACCTGCAGCTTCACATCAGCCCTTAAAAGGAGAGACCGCAAGCTAACCGGTAAATTTAAATATGGAGAGACTGCACGCTAACCAGTACATTTAAATGTGGAGAGACCGCACGTAAACCAGTAGATTAAAATGTGTTGAGACTGCACGCTAACCAGTATATTTAAATGTGGAGAGACCGCACGTAAACCAGTAGATTAAAATGTGTTGAGACTGCACGCTAACCAGTATATTTAAATGTGGAGAGACCAAACGCAAACCAGTAGATTTAAATGTGGAGAGACTGCATGCTAACCAGTACATTTCAAAACGGAGAGACCGCACGCTAACCAGTACATTTAAATGTGGAGAGACCACACGCAAACCAGTAGATTTAAATGTGGAGAGACTGCATGCTAACCAGTACATTTCAATACGGAGAGACCGCACGCTAACCAGTACATTTAAATGTGGAGAGACTGCACGCTAACCAGTACATTTAAATGTGGAGAGACCGCACGCTAACCAGTACATTTAAATGTGGAGAGACCGCATGCTAACGAGTACATTTCAATATGGAGAGACTGCATACTAATCAGTACATTAAAATATGGAGAGACTGCACGCTATCTTCACTGGATTATAAAAACAGTTAGATCCAACTAAATAGTCTAACTTTTCACTACATGGAATTGTTTTCCCATACAGTACAATTGATTACATTAAATAATACCGACTATACAGTATAGTATTCCTACTCAATAATAGACAATAGTTTTTCTTCAGTAACAGACAAAAAGACTAAGCCAATCTAATTAAACACCATTTCATAGGCTGACCCACATACTGTAGTCCTAAACACAAGCAGGGCGAAATGCCATGTTTTGCAAACTCTTTTACCGTGAAGGAATAATCACATTGCCTCCAGTGTTGGCACATTCATGGCTCCTCTCTCACCGAGGATGTACTGAAGTCCTGGGGAGAGGAAGCTCCCAACCAGCCAGCGTGTGCAAAATGTTGCTGGTTTTCTAAACACGACGTTATTGGCCTCCTCAATAGACTGTTAAAAGCAGTTAACTGGTGGATGTGCTGAGGCTGACCTGAGGTGAACAATGGGGCAGGAAGAACCCAGGCTGTGGCTGGGAGGGACATGGGTGGCTGCTGGTGGCACTACATTCGTGTCACATATGAATTTGTCACGGTCGCTGCTTTTCTCTTTAATCTTTTCTGGGCGTGTGTGTGCATGCATGTGTGAATGTCTGTGTGTGTGTAAATGTCTGTGTGTGTGTGTGTGTGTGTTTGCTAATGCTCAGGCAGAGATTGAGTGGGCAGTATGAGTCAGCTCCATCCGCCCTACAGAAAAGGTTTTTTCATTATTAACCACTAACATCTTCAGTGACTTTTGGGCTTCTTAATCCTCCCCGATATAAGACTGAATTCTGCACATTCGGCATGGAGCTTCTTAGAGTGGCCTCACAAACCCCCCCCCCCACGATGCCCCGATGTCACTACATCCCCGAACAGTACTCTACCTCCGACTCCCTTTCCGTCAATCCATCCTTCTTCATAATTTAAATATATCTTTCCTTCTCTCCTACTTATGACCTGCTTTTTTTAATGAATGCGCTCCAGACCATTCCTCACATATCATCCCCATACAACACATCTCCCTAGAGACTCCACTTATTTTCTTTATCTTTGTGTATATTTTTTTTTACCTGGCTGTCTTCATTTTGTGCTACTGAATAATTTAAGATGTTGATTCCCAAATCATGAAATTTTAATGCAAAATGAATCCATAATTAAGCAGCTTTTCCCTCTCAATCATTCTTGATGGAGGCTGATAGAAGTGAGCAGACATGTCTCGGGTGTGGGTGATCTCATCGTCAAAAGTTCCCATGTCCGTCATATCCACTCTTACGTCAGCGCTGACCCAAACACTGTCTTTCTGCTCCGTCTAGCCTGAGAAGCCGGCGCCACATGCTATGGACCGTACCTCACAACATCATAGTACGTTCCTCTGTTTCACCTTTGACCTGCATGTTCAATTCATATGACCTACTGCATTATCTGACATTGTTACACTGTATTATACTGACCATCCATTGGCCTCTATGTGAACTTAATGAGTGTGGTTTTATTGCATTGTCTTTTATAAGTGGATAGAGGCCTTCTCATCCCGTTGAGTACTTATGCTCTGGATATCCCTGGCCTCAGATTTGTTCCAGAGGTTTTGAAACACATCGCACACCTCTGTGGGTCTGCAGAAGACTCGTCCTCACCTCACAGATGACTTGCCTGTTGAATCAAACTTAATTATTCAGCTGCTTTATTGTTCGCTTTGTACTTATGTCTGAGACTGCCGTTATTGAAGACATTTGTGGTGACGTAAAAATGATGGCTGTTGCTGTGATTGCGTCAAATCTGACAAAGTGGAGTATCTTAAGTCAACGAGAAATGTTCTAAATGCAGCTGGTTTGGATTCTGGGACTCATTACAGAGAAGAAACTAGCATCTTTAGGCTTGATGCTACATTTGGCCGGAGCAGTTAGTTTGGGAAAACAGACAAACACCACACGCACTGACTTAGGAAAGAATACAGCATAACCCTCACCACACATACTGACTGAAGAAAGAATACAGCATAACCCTCACCACACATACTGAAAGAAGAAAGAATACAGCATAACCCTCACCACACATACTGACTGAAGAAAGAATACAGCATAACCCTCACCACACATCCTGACTGAAGAAAGAATACAGCATAACCCTCACCACACATACTGACTGAAGAAAGAATACAGCATAACCCTTACCACACATACTGACTGAAGAAAGAATACAGTACAGACCTCACCACACATACTGACTGAAGAAAGAGTACTGTACAGCCCTCACCACAAACACTGACTGAAGAAAGAAAACAGAAAAGCCCTCACCACACATACTGAACGTAGAAATAATAAGGCATAGCCCACACACCCACACCGACTGAATAAAGAATACAGTATAGCCCAAACTACGCACTGTCAGTAGAAAGACTACAGTATAATCCACACACAAACACACACTGACCACAGAAAGCTCTGCTTAGCAAGGCAGCAACAGCTCATTTACACTTTGTTTAAGTGATGAATGGGGGCCATTACGCATGGATAATATGAGTCAGAAAAATTAATTACTCTCTGAATCACACTGGCAAGGTGTAAAAGAACTTTATGGAAACAAACTGGCATGGTGGGTAAGAGAGTCAGTCGTGTATTGTCAAACAGATTTCCCTATTTTACCGAAGCACAATTCGCAATGTCCATTCACGCCTTTACCACTGTAGCCTTTGCTTTAGTAAAGTGCTGTGATTCCCCCTGAAGACAGAAGAACACACACACGACAATATCACAGTATGGGTGGCTGGGAGTCAATGGTCAGACATGGACGAGACGAGGAAACGTCACCCTCTCCTAGTCAGTCAATCTGGGTCAGCACTCGCCAGTACAGTACATATTAGGGGATGTAGAACACTGCTAAGTGCCAGGATCGGTGAAGGAAGTGAAGGGGTGGAATGTGTTTTGTTGGGATATCTCCATATTAATCTCTTTAGAAGCTTACTGCCCAAACTTACAGCAGTCACATACAGTCCCACTTTAATGAGAAAATTGAGATAAGCACTTAAGCTTTACCTGCTCTACATCTTCCAATGGAGACTGTTCTGAACCAGCCTGGTACTTAACAGGTAGAGAGTAAAGAGACAAGAGATGTGCTGATACCAAACGTCTGTTACTGTATGTGTCCATCAATAGACTGAGAGGGAAAGTGGGGGAAGGGAATAAGAGAGAGAGAGAGAGAACGACAGAGAGAGGAAGACCAAAGGAGATAGACAGAGCTGGAGAGGCAGTGATGGAAAGAGGAAGACAGAAAAAGATAGAATTGGAGGGGCATAGACAAAGAGAGTTGCGGAGAGTTAATCGACAGAAAAAGAGAAAGAGGGAGAGAACAGGAGGGAATGAGTATGAGAGGAAAAGGAAGGGAGAGAAATTAAAGAAGGAGGAATGGAGTATAAAAGAAAGAGGGAAAGTGTAAGGGTGAGAGATGTGGGGAGAGAAGGATATAAAAAGGGAGAGAGAGATAAAGAGAGAGAGAGGGACAGAGAGCTGGAGTGTGAGAGGGAAGGTATGAGAGAGGAATGGAGTGAGGGGGCTGATTTCATTTCATAATGGACATTTTTAAATTAGTTATTCAATGTAATTTTAAGATCTAAAGCCCTGACTGAATGTGTTTCTAGTGTAACAGCAATTCTCTATTTGCTCCATTAATGGAAAGCTTGTCTAACAAACAGCTGTTCAATATATTGTTTTGTCAGTTATTACCAGACATAGCAGGCTATTGTTGGGCATAGCTGTAGCCAATCAGAGCACTTAGTATAAATGCTTGAACACAACATCATTCATTTTCATTCTAGTGTTCAGAAATAGTCTCATGGATAGAGCTTCTGTCCTCCTTAACAGAGGCCTGTTTAATTCAAACACAGGAACATAATTACAGTCTAGCTAGTTGGCTCTCCCTGGTGGACCAGGTGATTGTGTTTAACTTGGCTGCTGCTGATTCAGATAGATCAATCCTGATTGTCTCCCTCCAGTCCATGCTTTATCACTGGCCTGGCTTTGGAGAACAATAGATTCCAGATCGCAGGTCATGCCTCCTCCGTTCTAGAGGGGAATGGATGCCACAGGCTGTTGGATACATTGTATGTAGGTAAAGCGCATATACTAACTGTCCGTATATATTAAGAGTTGGATGCTTTTGCGTAAGCGGGCACATACCTCAAATTCTCCATTATTCATGTGTTGTGAGTCTCAGCATCCAGCAGTTTGTGTCCATGGGACTGGAAAATGTTTGGGGATGGGTAGACAATGTAATCAAGAGAAGCAGACTTAAAAAGAGATAAACATGTCATATGGATGGAGCAGTCCAGTACTATTTCCTTTTCTCACTAAAATGAGTAGATGCCCAACGTTTAGCTAAGAGAGAGTTTACCAGTAATCTGAGAACTGTTCAGACTTCCTTCTAAGTATCAGTACAGTGATACCTTACTCAGCACCATCCAAATAGTTCTCAGAGGGAACTGGCTGCAGGCTGTCTGCTCGGTACAGGGGTCATCTCCCTGTAAGCTCTGGCATTCACTATAAAATATTCATCTTCAAACACCATGACCTGTTTAACATTACACCTTTAACAGAGGGCTGCCTCTGGTCTCAATTATTCCTCCTTGATGGTGACAGGCTGCTATGGGCTCACAACACGAGGTTTAGCATTTCAAACAGGGGAACAGTGGACCGTTGGACCAAAGCATTTCACACAGTAGGGAACGGCCAATGGGCAGAGGCCATTCTTCTTTCAAACGTCACGAATATGCATATTTGATACTGCCTGTCGATAGGTGGTCTGATGACACAACAAGAATAAAAGATGTGTAGGTCTGAGAAACTGAAAACGATCCCTAAACATATACACATGAGCAACCCACAACATAACCACATGAGCTACTAGAATACGTGATGGCTGTACTGCGCTTTGAGTGAATGTCTCAGATTGACATCCCTATTCCACCACTTTTGTTGTTGCCAAATTTGACAATGACGTGACTAATTATAATTATTATATAACTTTAATCCAAATAAATTTTTAAGCAAATCTTTTGGTTTGAAGCCCAGTTTGGACTAAAAACACGCATTCATAAACCATGAAGCATTAAATGGTGTTTGGCAGGAACGAATGGATTTGGTTTCTACTGTGAACAATTTTTATGTTTTAAGCCAAATGAGGCACAAAAAAGACTGCCACTTTTGACACTTCTTATGCTTTGGTTAGTCAGTCATACCATCAAGATTCGGTGCTTTTATCCAGAACAATATGACTGTATATATTAGCTATGGGTTCTGCTCACTGTTTTAACAGAAAATATAAAAATGTAAATGGATCGTTCCACAAAAAGAGGGCCTTTTGACTCACTAGGGTTTGAGTCCATTGGTTTGATTTTTTTAAGTTGAAATATTTCCAAACCAAATCGAATGACTTTAATTTAAAGCAGGTGATTTAACAAATGTGAACCCACTTGGTCCCTACACTTCTCCAAGTTTCACCATCACTGCAAAGGCCAAGTTATATTGTAGCTCGGTCCAAGTAATTTCTCCAGATTATTAATAAGTTATTCATTTATTTCTGCACCCCATTTAATAGTCAATTCTTGGCAGTTTTTGATATAAACAACCAGGAACAATGGTTGTCTTGAATTTAGTCACTTAACTGACCAGCTGAAACTGATAGAAGTTTGGCACTTTTTACTAACTCAAAACTTAAGTAACTAATGTTTTGACATATTTTTTTAAATTTTATTTGACTCCATAATGCCATAATGTGCAGGACCGACTATTTGCTAACAATAACCTAAAATATGAAAGAATCATGAGTACTCAAGCCTGTTGTTCAACATATGGAATTTATGGTGCTGTCATTTGTGAATGAGCTATACTATAATGGACTTTAAATAATGTACAAGTGATTGTGAAACACACAAATAAGATCATTTCTTGGCCCCTTTGAAACAATTTCTATTGGCCAGGTTGTGTTAGCGACTGGACTAAAATGTGAACAACTTTCGGCAGAATGCAATTGCTTGACTGCCGCAGGGAATAATAACATTGTTCAGGAACTGCAGCAGCCCCCAAACAATTAGTTCTCAAATTCCAGTTTGTTGAGCCAAGGTTGGGTGCCTGCGTTTTCTTCCCAGAAATATGTCCATCGATAACATTCAGAAATCAATAAATTGAATTAATCTTTTATAAGCATATTTTTACCCACTCTATGCTATCTATAGCAAGATTTATTTTCCTGCTGGCCCATACAGACAGTTGGTGATCAGAGGTCTTCAGAGCCACAGATCTGTGGATAAGTAGAGTGGTGGTATTAACCCCACTGGAGCCTATTCACTGGAGCCAGCAGGTCAAACAAGGACTAAAAGGTATGAGTTGCTGAAAAAACAACTAATCACAATCAACTGAGTAAATGTAGTTGTTCAAAATTAATGAATTGTTGGTTAAATTCTACACACATGATCATGCAAGTCGCTGTATTAAACTTGCATCCCCTTGTCTCAAGGGGATGAAAGGCTGATTTAGGAATAAATCCCCTGCACTCACGGTTCACCCTGTTACAAAATGTTGCACTTTTCAACACGTATTTCTTATTAAGTACCACATTTGGTGTTTATATCAGAATGGTCAAAAGTTTGTCACAAGGTTTGCTTTCACCAAGTTACAGTTCTTACAAGGCACCACATTTATGGAATAAAACAGAAATCAAGGGAAAAAATGAAGTCACGGCGTCTCTGCTGCTTTCCGCTCACATTTCTCCTGCATTGGCATGCGGAAGTAGGAATGGCAGCTCATTTAGGCTTCAAAAGAAAAAAAAGAGAAGCAGAAAAGCTTATGCACGGAAATTTGGAATTAGCCTAATTCTATTGTATCTCTACTGAATGTTTTTCAAGGCACCCGAAGAAGCTCATCTCTTTTTGATGGTTCACCGCGGTAATGCTTACTTTTGAATGGGCTGATTACGACAGTGTTTGTTCCAGAATCACATCTTATAAAATGGACTTTGTTTTGCATTCGGTAATACACTGGCACAGGTTATTAGACGTGGAATGCACTGCCCAAATGTTTTGTGAGAGATTTAGCATAACATGCCGAGCAATTCTGGAGTGCTCCAATTTGGCCAGATGAAAACATCGTAACCATATCAGTTAAGGTGGAACCAGAGAAATATATTGTTTCAATGAAAACCTGCGTGAATAAACCCCACAACTCTCCATGTTGTTTATGAACATGCACACCTTAATATGTTCTAGTGGGTTACCCATAAACCCTTATTGTACAACCCTGTTTTCAAAAAAGTTGGGACGTTGCGTAAAATGTAATTAAAAACAAAATGCAATAATGTGAAAATCATTTACACCCTATTCAATAGGAAATACTACAAAGACAACATATTAAATGTTGAATCTGAGACTTATTGTTTCTTGAACAATATATGCCTACTTTGAATTTGATGCCAGCAACACGTTTCAAAAAAGTTGGGACAGAGGCAACAAAAGACTGTAAAAGTTATGTAATGCTAAAAAACTGAACCTGGAGGAATATTGAATATCACACAACTACTAAGGTCTATTGGCAACAGGTCAGCAACATGACTGGGTATTAAATGATCATTCCAGAGAGGATGGGCCTGTCAGAAGTGAGGATGTGGAGGGATTCACCACTCAGTGAAAAACTGCATGGGAAAATAGTGCAACAATTTAAGAATAACGTTTCTCAACGTAAAATTGCAAAGAGTTTGGGGGTCTCATCATCTAAGGTACATAATATTATTAAAAGATTGAGAAAATCCAGAGAAATCTCTGTATGCAAAGTACAACGCTGAAAATCAATACTGAATGTCTATGATCTTCAGGCCCTCAGACAGCACTGCATTAAAACAGATACGATTCTGTAGTGGACATCACTTCATGAGCTCAGGAACACTACTGAAAACCATTGTGTGTGAACACAGTATGTCGCGGCATCCACAAATATAAGTTAAAACTCTACCATGCAAAGAAGAAACCATATATAAACAAGATCCAGAAACGCTAGCGCCTTCTCTGGGCCCAAGCTCAATTAAAATGGACTGAGGCGAAGTGGAAAGCTGTGGTCTGACGAATCAAAATCTGAAATAATTTTTGGGAATCATGGATGCCACGTCCTCCGGACTAAAGAGGAGATGGACCATCCAGCTTGTTATCAAGCTGGATGGTCACAGTTCAAGATCACAAGATCACAGTTCAAAAGCTAGCATCTGTGATCGTATGGGGGAGAATTAGTGCGCATGGCATGGGTGACATGAACATCTGTGAAGGCACTATTAATGCTGAGCAATATATACAGGTTTTGGAGCAACATATGCTGCCATCCAGACAATGTCTTTTTCAGGGAAGGCCTTGCTTATTAATGCCAAAGCACATTCTGCATGTACTACAACAGCATGGCTTTGTAGAATAAGAGTCCGGGTGCTAAACTGTCCTGCCTGCAGTCCAGACCTGTCACCCATTGGAAACATTTGACGCATTATTAAATGAAAATATGACAAAGGAGACCCCGAAATGTTGAGCAGCTGAAATCCTATATCAAGCAAGAATGGGAATACATTTCACTTTCAGAACTACAACAATTGGTCTCTTCAGATCCCAAATGCTTACTGAGTTAAAAGAAGAGGTGATGCAACACAGTGTTAAACATGCCCCTGTCCCAACTTTTTTCGAAATTTAAAATGGGCATGTATTTTTCCAAAAACAATAACTTTTCTCAGTTTCAACATTTGATATGTTATCTTTGTGCTATTTTTAATTAAATACAGAGAGAAATGATTTTTCACATAATTTGCACATCATTGCATTCTGTTTCTATTTGCATTTTATGCAGCATCCCAACTTTTTGAAAACGGAGTTGTATTATTAGGGACAGTGTGTGACAGGACTGGCTGACCTGGAGCCTGCTGTCTTCTCACAGCTGTATAGCGGAGCATGGAATGCTGGGATGCATTCTATGCAGCCATCCTAGGAGAGGTCCAGGTCTCTTTGAAATTCCTTGCATAGGTTGTAGAACCAGACCTGGCCATTTCATTCAGACACATGGGTCTATGTGCGGCCCAGACGATCTGAGTATGATGAAGTAGACAATAAACAGGCCGATGCAACATGATAGGGTTGTGGCTGAGGTGGTGAGTCGCAGACAAATGCGACCTGACAACGTGTAACGACGCTCGGAGAGTTAGTCCCTCATTGAGGGGTCCTCCATTAGGATGGTCAAGGTCACCCTGACGACGGACGCATTACAACTCCGCTTGAAATAAATAAACACCTTCATCTTCATTTTTTTCCCTTGACATGCGTCCCCGACTAAACTCCTCTGCCGGGTTCAGGGCAGCCATGAAGCCTGATACTCCCGGGTTGACCATGTTGGGCCGAAGGTGGCAGACGTGCATTAAGGGTCTACGTGAAAATGGTCGACAGAAGGCCAAACAGACTGCAGTGGTGGTCAGGAGCAGAGGTGACGCCATGCGTACAGAACTTTTTTGGCCCGAAACATCGCCGCTGACAAAGCCACGTTCTACATCTTCACAGTAATTTATGCAAGACAAGTAACTTTGTAGATACGCGTCATGTCTGTTCAAAAATTATCCCTCAGTGCGGAGGCTTGGCCGGTGAAAAAAAATGGGCCGGCAAAAGGAGACATAGACGCAGGCTCCCACGACAGATCCGTTTGGATGTCACGTTGGAATAATATCTTGTCACGTCACTGAGAGGACTGCTGGGCATCAGCCGTGCTGCATCCGCAGTTTGACTAAAATTACACGGAGAGCGTATCTTTGAGCAGCTAGCCAGCCAGCGGCTATTTGTTTAGAGGATGGCGGGGGCCGCTGAGGACAGGGTGGGCATGGACGGCGGGCAACAATGTCCATCAAACACACCCGGCAGCCCATAACTGTCACTTTTTCTGAGACCTGTACATCCTCATTACTCACAGAATGAGCGCGGAGGGCTAATTAAACAGGCACAGCTGAGCAATGACAGAGTCAGAGTCGGGGGGGAGGTGAAAGGACAAACCATGGAGAGACAAACCGGAGGCCAGAACAAGAGGGATACAAGAATACAGCTTGATTAGAAAACGTCGGAGTGGGGCTAGTCAACCTCACCACGACTTTGGTGTTGGTCACCATGCTTCTTTAGAGCCCTTTGATTTGGCTCATTTCCACTGTTGGCGGTCATGGATGCAATGTTACCCTGACGGCTAGACTCCTGGTGTCTCTCTCTCATGCACTCGCTCACTCACACACACACACGCACACACACAGGGGTGCAAGTGGTCATTTTCCCCAATATATAATAAAACTAATTCAAAATCTGCTATAAATGACTGAACTATAATAGGAATGGAATAGGAGTGGAATGACTGAGTGCAGGCCTTGCCCAACACATGTCCTCTTTGTCACCTAGGGCCTGGACACATGTCCTCTTTGTCACCTAGGGCCTGGACACATGTCCTCTTTGTCACCTAGGGCCTGGACACATGTCCTCTTTGTCACCTAGGGCCTGGGCACATGTCCTCTTTGTCACCTAGGGCCTGGACACATGTCCTCTTTGTCACCTAGGGCCTGGACACATGTCCTCTTTGTCACCTAGGGCCTGGGCACATGTCCTCTTTGTCACCTAGGGCCTGGGCACATGTCCTCTTTGTCACCTAGGGCCTGGACACATGTCCTCTTTGTCACCTAGGGCCTGGACACATGTCCTCTTTGTCACCTAGGGCCTGGACACTTGTCCTCTTTGTCACCTAGGGCCTGGACACATGTCCTCTTTGTCACCTAGGGCCAAACGACCAAGCACTGCTGGTATGACCTCCCCTGGGTAAAAGAACAACAGGATGTGGAGTCTCTCTCTGGCTGTCTTCATTACCAGAGAACTGACAACTGTGTATCTAAATAACACTACTCATTTTACCTGAAACATTTTCTCTGATGGGAACTTTGATGTCATATGCAATATGGGTGTATGATCTTAGTGATATCTCTATCTAGGATGCACAAATACATAGACAAAGGATTTAGTTGACCTTGTTCTCTGTTGAGCCCAGCTGACCTCTCAGGGCATAACACACAAGCTGTAAAACCCCTCTCCAACCATATTGTCTGGTTCCATCTGATTGGATATGTTATTCATTTTTTTTCTGGTTTGGACAGTGATTGATCTACTTTTACGGTAAAATTTGAAAAGACAGGATGTTCTAAATGGAATGAAAATTGCTCTGTCCTGCTCTGCTCTCCACTGAAAGGTTTCACAAGGACTCTTTCTTTCAAGGATTACAGATCTCTGGTCTTGCAGGCATCTGAATGTTCATGCTTTACCTTGCTTAATATTCAATGCTTTGTTAAGTAATGTAATTGAAGATTCATACCTTTTTTAATGTAATCAATAATTCCAGAAAGTTATGAAATAATTCATGTAAACTTCTCTTCACATGACAGTTTGATAGTAGACACAAAATCATATTTCTCTTTCGGAGTTGGATTAAGTCTGAGCTTTGCTGATTCATTTGTATAGTCTTACAATGGTCACATATTTTAGGTTGATAGTATATCAAATATTATTGCAACGCAATATTGCTTCGTTCTCTGGGAATTCATTCCTAGGTCATAAATGCTTTTTGATAGATCAAATAATCGGTGGTACAGAGACTTCAGCAGGAGCCATAACTAAAACAAATACTGAAATGAAACGCATTCAACAATATGGATTACGTGAAATCACTCGCAATCCTCAAATATTTTATGGAAACTTTGTGGGTAGATGAGTTCTGATTCAGACCATCGTACTTCGTGTTTCAGTTGTTACAGACATCATCATCATCATGTAATGTGGCTGTTACGACATCCCCCCTGATCTTCATCTCTCTGCCTCTCCCTCCATGTGGTCTCCCCTCCGTGGGTCAGGCTAAGGGGAGAAGGGCAGAGTGGAAGGGGGCATGCTGCTGGCTGAGGCCGGGCTTCCTCCGCTGTGTGGCTGAGTGATAGAGTGGAGCCTCCACACCTCCTGGCTGACATTAGCATTCTCCACGGCGGGGGGGGGGGGGTGACGACGACACATTAATAACCTCCTTCTCATTCCCTTCATCCTCCCCTGGTCCTAACCCGTTGACCAAGCTCGTATGGATCTACCT
>JACXGI010018454.1:0-13231 GCA_016801175.1 Esox masquinongy | reverse complement strand
TCTAATTTTCGGAGATACTGAATTTGGGATTTTCATTAGTTGTCAGTTTTAATCATCACAATTAAATGAAATAAACATTTGAAATATATCAGTCTCTGTGTAATGAATGAATATAATATCCAAGTTTCACTTTTTGAATGGAATTACTGAAATAAATCAACTTTTTGATGATATTCTAATTATATGACCAGCACCTGTATAGTGTTTGCCTTCATGCAGATTGTCATGCCCAACCTCGTAACACAAAGCAGTGTCCGGACTGTAAGCAGATATGTTATTCAGACTTTTGTTATGGACATCATAAAGTCTTGAAGTTCCACAGAGGTGTAGGTCGTTGGGTTAGCAGGTGTGACCAAAAGAAATACTGTGTCGATTGCGGCTATCATTACAACGTTAGTATTACCAACTATAAAGCGCACAAGTGAACAGCTAACATGTGTCCCAATTCTAACGTGGATCTGACTGTTGTAATGAATCATCAGAGTTTCATAAAACCCTCTAAACCCGAGGACCCCAGTGAGCGCTACATATTTTATGATTTTGAGACAATTGCCAATCGTGTAAACGGTATACACACTGCAAATTTTGTGTGTGCAATAAGCTTTGATAACGAGACATGGTGTTCGGCTGGAGATGGTTGTGTCGCAGCTTTTTTCCAAAAGTTTAGACAGCCGAAATATACTGACTACATCTTTATAGCACACAACTCGAAAGGCTTTGATGGTTACATCTTGATGCAACACCTTGTTAAAAATGGTATTGGCGCAACACTTATTGCTAATGGTAACAAGCTCATGATTTTTACAGACAGCACATTCAATCAGAGATAAATTGAATCATTTTAACGTCAAGGAGAATGAGAACTATGTTGGACCCATCGAGAACCACATTACTACGGTGTGAATACCATGATGGCTAAAGAAAAAGATGAGTTTTTGCAATGGTACGAAATGGTTTCCACAGACGCCTTTGTCATGAAGAATGAAATAAAGGCTTACTGCGTGAATGATGTGGTCATCTTGAGAGAGGGTTGTATGCATTACAGACTTGAGTTCTTGGCATGTGGTGGTGTTGACCCCTTCCGGTCAATTATGATTGCTTCGGCTTGTATGAAAGTGTTTTGTAACAGATTCCTCAACAAGGACACAATTGACTTGGTCCCCTCAGACAACTACAATCGTTGTCAAAAGACATTCTCAAACACCTCGATGCAATCACTCGAATATCAGGCCTCTGGTGAGAATATATCGATAAAGCATGCCCTGAACCGGGGTGAAATGAAAATCGGGGCATGCTATGTTGATGGATATGCCGAACGCGATGGTGTGTGCACAGCCTATGAATTTCTAGGCTGTTTCTGGCATGGTCACACAAAGTGTCATTGCTCAACAGGTGTCAACCTGGTGACAAATATTCAGTATGGGTTGATGCACCAGCAATGGCTAGTAAAGCTTGAAGCTTTAAAAGAACAACACAACGTACATGTTAAATACATATGGGAGTGTGAATGGAATCAGCTTAAAACACATCCACAGATGTCCTAGCTTTCTTGGTGGTCTTCGGTGGTCATAACAACGCCATTCATTTGAAGTTTACGGCTCAAGAAGGGGAGACTATTCAGTGTAATGATGTCTGTAGTCTTTCCCCATTCTGCAACAAGACAAAAACTTATCCGATTGGGCGTCCAAGAATAATCTTTTGAGATTTCAAACCACTAGACACCTACTTTGGTATTGTTAGGGATACCGTGTGTCCGGCGAAAGGCCTTTACCACCCCATTTTACTGCACAGGGTCGGTGGTAAGCTGTTCTTTCCCTTGTGTAAATTACAGTGGATATAAAAAGTCTACACACCCCTGTGAAAATGCCAGGTTTTTGTGATGTAAAAGAATGAGACAAAGATAAATCATGTCAGAACTTATTCCACTTTTAATGTGACCTATAATGTGAACAATTCAATTGAAAAACAAACTGAAATCTTTGAGGGGGAAAAAATGAAAAATAACCTTACAATAACCTGGTTGCATAAGTTTGCACACCCTCTTATAACTGGGGATGTGGCTGTGTTCAGAATTAACCAATCACATTCAAACTCATGTTAAATAGAAGACATTACACACCTGCCATCATTTAAAGTGACTTTGATTAATCACAAATAAAGTTCAGCTGTTCTAGTAGGATTTTCCTGACATTTTCTTAGTTGCATCTCAGAGCAAAAGCCATGGTCCGCAGAGAGCTTCCAAAGCATCAGAGGGATCTCATTGTTGAAAGATATCAGTCAGAATAAGGGTACAAAAGAATTTCCAAAGCATTAGATATACCATGGAACACAGTGAAGACAGTCATCATCAAGTGGAGAAAATTTGGCACAACAGAGACATTACCAAGAACTGGACGTTCCTCCAAAATTGATGAAAAGACGAGAAGAAAACTGGTCAGGGAGGCTTCCAAGAGGCCTACAGCAACATTAAAGGAACTGCAGGAATTTCTGGCAAATACTGGCTGTGTGCTACATGTGAAAACAATCTCCCGTATTCTTCATATGAATGGGCTATGGGGTAGGGTGGCAAGACGGTCTTTTCTTGAAAAGAAAAACGTCCAAGCCTGGCTGAAGTTTGCAAAAACAAACATCAAGTCCCCCAAAAGCATGTGGGAAAATGTGTTATGGTCTGATGAAACCAAGGTTGACCTTTTTGGCCATAATTCCAAAAGGTATGTTTCACGCAAAAACAACACTGCACATCACCCAAAGAACACCATACCCACAGTGAAGCATGGTGGTGGCAGCATCATGCTTTGGGGCTGTTTTTCTTCAGCTGGAACCGGGGCCGTTGTCAGGGTGGAGGGAATTATGAACAGTTCCAAATACCAGGCAATTTTGGCACAAAACCTTCAGTCGTCCGTTAGAAAGCTGAAGATGAAGAGGAAGTTCACCTTTCAGCACGACAACGACCCAAAGCACACATCCAAATCCACAAAAGCATGGCTTCACCAGAAGAAGATTAACGTTTTGGAATGGCCCAGCCAGAGCCCAGACCTGAATCCAATTGAACATCTGTGGGGTGATCTGAAGAGGGTTGTGCACAGGAGATGTCCTCGCAATCTGACAGATTTGGAGCGCTTTTGCAAAGAAGAGTGGGCAAATATTGCCATGTCAAGATGTGCCATGCTAATAGACTCCTACCCAAAAATACTGAGTGCTGTAATAAAATCAAAAGCTTCTTCAACAAAGTATTAGTTTAAGGGTGTGCACACTTATGCAACCAGGTTATTGTGAGTTTTTATTTTCTATTTTTCCCCCTCAAAGATTTCAGTTTGTTTTTCAATTGAATTGTTCACGTTATAGGTCACATTAAAGTTGGAAAAAGTTCTGACATGATTTATCTTTGTCTCATTCTTTTACATCACAAGAACCTGGCATTTTAACAGGGGTGTGTAGACTTTTTATATCCACTGTATGTGCAAAGTCTGAAAACCAGGTAACTGATTGTTCACATGCTGATACAGAAAGAGCTTTAATTGGTACCTGGGTTTTTATTGAGCTGGTTAAGGCTGTTGAGAAATGTTATCGCGTTGTGAAAATTTTTGAAGTCTGAGATTTCACCAGGACATCGGAATCTTTTTGCAGATTACATGAGAACATTCCTGAAGCACAAGCAGGATGCTAGCGGCTTCCCACCATCAGTGGTTGACGATGATGCTAAAGAACAGTATAGTCGTGAATATCATGAAAGGGAGGGTGTGCAGCTTGACAAGGAAAACATTGTTGTAAACAGTGCTAGGCGATCTTTGGCTAAATTGGCAATGAATAGTCTTTGGGGTAAGATGGGTGAGCGGACTAACCTCATGAACACAATGCTAATTACAGATCCGGAGCAGTTTAACCACTACTTTTTTTCCAGTGAAATAGAAGTTAGTCATTTCTCTTTCATCTCAGACAGTTGCAATGGTACAGTGGCATTATACAAAGCTGACAGTCAAACCACGTAACGGCAACATTTATATTGCCGCTTTCACAATGGCTTATGCTAGACTCGAGTTGTATTCACTCTTGGAGAAGTTGGATAGACGTGTACTCTACACAGACACTGATTCAGTGATCTTTGTCACATGCCCCTGGAATTGGGTAATGTGGTAGAAATGTTCTTATTCCATAGTACAATGAAATCATATTACTTATTCTAAGTATAATCCAGTAATTTAGTAAGGCCATTGTGTGTTTCGGTTCTGCTCACTTTTATAGGATGTGCCTACAACAAATACCTATAGTTTTGGCTAAACTTCTCAAGGGCTGTAAAAATCTTATCTTTCTAGGCTGAAGTTCGCAGAGAAGCTGGTGAGACATGTAGACTAACAATGCATGGAACGGGGACACAGTGGGCTGTACTGAATGTATATAGGCCTGAGCTCAACCTTCAACGGAGAGCTCTTGAGTGTTGTTAACTGCTCCAGGTTTGCAAATCTTGAATAAAGCTTTACTTGTGAAAATAACCTACAGTCTCTGTGCCTTTCCCATGACTGATTTCCACGACAGTACCCCCTCTGGGGCCATTCTTGGGTGACTTGACAGAAGAGTTACCAGATGGTGACAGCATCGCACAATTTGTTAGTGGTGGGCCAAAGACATACGGTTGCATAACTGTTAAAGGTCTGACCTGTCTCAAAGCAAAAGGCATTACACTCAAAAGCAACAACACAACCATTGTAAGTTTGGAGACTCTAACAAGACCGGTTGATAACTTTGTACAAGGCGAAGGTGGTGCTGATGATCATGTCCTTGCTAATGCAGACACAATTGCTAGAGATAAAAGAGCATTCACATTGAAGAACAGAATAGTGTCTAAGCACTTTAGAGTTGTGTGCCACAAGCGTGTACTGCACCCTGATTATGGCACAAGGCCTTACGGGTACTAAATCACATTCTAGGATGGATAGTGGTTTTGACCCACGACTACAACACCCTTTCAGCTGTGTCATTAGCGGCCCCAGTAACTTGGGTAAAACACATTTTATGAAGATGTTGCTGGATAATGCTGACGTTTTTTCTCCAAAGAAATTCAGAATATCGTCTGGGTTTATTAATGTTGGCAACCGCTGTATGACGAAATGTTGAAGTAGAGGGAGATTACTTTTATAGGTCTACCAACATTTCTGTGTGATGATAATCTGTTACCAATTCATAAAAACAACCTTTTAATTAATGACGATTTAATGAAAAGTACATCAGAGTGTTTGTAGATGGAGAGAGTTTTCACACAATATTCACACCACCATAACCTGAGTGCAATTTACCTTGTCCAAAACATGTTTGTTAAAGGCAAATCTAGTAGAACTATTAACTTGAACACAAATGACCTCATCTTGTTTAAAAACCCATGTGACAATCAGCAGATGAGTATTTTAGGCAGACAGATACACCCGGTCTTTCTCGGTTCTTCATGGAGAGTTTTAAAGACGCAACACATTCACATTTTGGTTATTTACTTCTTGACTTTAAAGCTACAACAGCAGAAGACTACCGTCTGAGAACCGAGTTGTTTTCCGGGGATTGGCCTGTCATTAACGTTCCTAAGAAAATTTGATCATGTCTAAACGCATTCTTTGAAATTTACCATTTTCGAAGATGCTATTTAATACACCAGCGAGTCAACGAAAAGTTATTTGAGAATCAGCTTCACCGACCTCATTCTATTACTCTGTGAAATAGCTCTTAATCTAAGACGCGGTAATATACCCTTAACAGATTCGCAGATCTGAAAAGTAACGAGACAAAAAGCCAACATTATATACATGTCTAGAAAGAACACTTCAGTCGCAAAGAAAAGAAAAACTATCAACCAATCTGGATGTTTTCTACTACCATTACTAAGCGTTGCAGTTCTGTTCCTAACCAGTCTAATTGCATACGACACGGTTAAACAACATCATGCTCAGATCATGCTCAGAAAATGCTTTTGGTGCCGCAAACATCAGTTAGAAAAACGTCCAAAATTACTAGCACCGATGTAAGACAATTGGTTGAAAATGATTTGGACTCATCGATTCACAATATACTGTTGAAGACTGATAGGGATTTATATGAAAAAGCTAAAAGATACTCTGCCATTTTACAAAGATTCTTGACAGTTATTAGACACGGGGAGCTTGACACAAATTCATTGACTTTAAGTCTACCTGGGTCTGAGACTGGGGCTGATGTAGTAAACATGCCTGAGACTAAGCAAACTGCTGACCGAAATGTTAACCTTGTTGATTGAATTTTGGACAATGTGCCTGCGAGGAGTAAGAAGAATGTTGAATATATTCTAAATAGAATGCTCAGGTCTAAAGATTTGACTTCATGGACCTCAAATGATGAATTCATTTTCAAAGGAGAGATAATCAAGGGTTCGCACCTGTTGGATCTAGTTAAGTGTGACAGCAACCAATAAAATTGCTGACGCTAGAAGGCCTTTGGGGTGGGGGGAGTTTTTAGAGGCCATGGCATGTCTCAACATGCCTTTTACAACTATTCCAAATGAGCTTGTAAGGCGTAAAATCAATTTGTATAAACAAACGCCTGCCGACACACTGTATCAGTTAGCCCCGGACACCTACCCAAGGTTTGCATAGTGACACAATGCCTTACATTTTGATGTGTGATATTTTGAATTTAATTGTTTTTAATTATGTCTGTAATTCCATGCCAATATGTATGTTTATCCTTGAATAATTGTTATGAAAAATACTATGTAAACATTAATGTGGTTTTACGATTGATTTTAATTTTTAAATAATAAAGCAGACATACATATGATTTACTTTTATACATCTATTTCTTCAACAACCATGACACAAATTAAACGATTCACAAGATTGAGCATGTTGTATGCAATTAAACATTTGCTTATCACGCTTACTCTGGTACATCTTAGATACAAACTTTGAGATTAGCATATAATTTTTTCGTAAATCATCAATCTAAAACGACATAGAATCTTACTAACTCAGACCTCTTGTCATTAGATAGAGAAAGAATGTTGTCCACACAATCATGTCCTGGACTTGTTTTGAACTGCATTCCACATTCTCACAGGTTTGCAGAAAGGCACTGATTGACTTGGGAAAATACATAAAATGTGGGGGGTTTCCAAAACTGTCATAAAACCTTCCAACACCATCGTCTGTGATGTAAATAGCCAGCCAGTGCTCCCCGGGGTGATTGCTCGTATGTGTATTAACAATCATCATTTCAAATGTTGTACTATCTGCTGAATAGGCAGACCTTTTCGTGAGTCCATCGTTCTATCCTGCAGGGTCCGTAACATCCATGTCGCCTGCGGTATCCTTGAAAAACAAACCAGCTGAAAATTGTGTCTGTAATGTACAGTATCACATCCATAATTCAGAATGCTTCCTATAACAGCTCTTTAGTGGTATGTTTTGCTACTCTGGCTAATTAAACGATCACCCAAGGAGACATCCACTTGTGAAAATAGGGTGGCTGTCGGGTCGTTGATAACCCCAACATGTGTTCCGGCATCAATATTAGTTCCGTCTGGTTTAGTGACTTTTACGCGTAGGTACAACAAAGTATTGTTTAGGTCAACGTAGTCTTCGGCCATTTCCTGCAATAAAGAACTCCAGAGGGGCTGCGTCTGATATTGCTGAAAGGGTTGGTATTTCAATGTATTCATTTTTCTCAACAGATGTCTGTGTGATCGGAACTGTGAAGAAATCCAACTCTGTTTTCATACATTCACCAGACATACAGAATAGGAGTGCCATCTTCCTAAAATATGTTCTTAATCAACCTTGCGGTGTTCCCTTTGAGTGTCCTCCAAGCGGTATGTTTTCTTTTAACCATGGCTCTTGTTTTTGTCTCATTCTTGCGTTTTTTCCTCTTTGGTAGGCTCCTCCTACCAGGTGGTCTCTTTCTAACACCTCGAGTGATAACCATCAACCTGATCCATCCTGCTGTTTTGTTTGGCGTGCCATAACATTGCTGACAACCTCAACTATATTCATCGCTGCATTTTTCAAATGTGGTTTTGCTATTGAGAACCCATGCTTCAACAAAGGTATTGCCATCCGGAAAAGCCCTCGGAAAAGGCCCCCTAGACCAGCCCTATACATTGCAGCACCACCGTGATACCCTGGTAAACCGTTACCGGCCTTTGAGGATCATCGTAGAGTTTCTGTGGCTCTATCTTATAGTCTAAAAGATTGTTTGACAGGTCTAAAGTGTAATTTTGTAATCACCTTTCCCACTATGAATGAAACCAACCGATTCTGATCAGATTTTACTTCAATACAGATCTCATCAAACTGACTTTTACTAAGAAGTACGTAGTGTGGCTTGTCGTACGTCTCGGTGACAACTTTGTTCTTTTTTCCTGCAATATGTACAGTTCTCAACAGCGGGACATGGCTGTCCCCAACTCTTTGATAATCAATTATATCTGTGTAGATGTACAGGGTGTTAAACCCTACCAGAATATCTGTGGGGAATGGGCAGTACCATGGGGTGTACCACCGTTCGCCTGGTTTTAAGCCTAATATCTGTTTCAACTTTGCACTCAATTTTAAACTAAAATGGGGCTCGCATTTAGAAACATTCTAATTTTAAATTCATCATACCCCGCCCATACGCGATGTGGTTTTATATAAATGTTGATCTCTGCCACTAGTTTTCCTATTCGGTCCTATAATGGTTATGCCATTGTAATAACCGGTGTTGAGTTCATATTTCCAAGTTTTGTCGTGTTTCGAGTCATGTAGTTCAAATGCGTTTTCACCAGTGGTGTAGTGGTACCCAGAGAAGTAGGTATACTGTAATCAGGGGCGTAGAATTATAGGGGGACGGGGGGTCATGACCCCCCCCCAATATTACAAACCGGTCAATGTGACCCTCCTGAAAAAGAGTGAAAATCCTGGGATTTTGCAAATGACTCATAATTGTATCCTAATTTAGTTGCTTGGTGTTTGGTAATGAAGGGCCTACTTTCATCAGCAACACAGACTCAATGACAAACAAGTAATCCATAGGAATACAACTGCTGGCACCTTTATTTATATCAACTAGTTTCTAAGTGATAGAATATGGGCATGAGGAACTTAACACAATGCATATGAGCTGACTAACTCTGAGCAAAAGACAATAGATGGGATGTGGTGCTGGGCCTGTTATTGATGAGCCCCACACACCCTACCCACACCCCCTGACCATACCTCCTGATAGGAGTTTTCCATGTGACTGTCATAGACTCTATGAATAGACCCATGGACCGTAGGTTGGCACATACCATTGCGAGGAAGCCTGTCTTTACCTGATGATACGCATGTATTTTAGTTCTATTCTCTTGTTAGAGGAGTGGTACTTTGTTATCTTGTGCTATATGAGGTACCGTATCACAAGCAGATGGTATCCATTATTGAGGGGCCCCACACAACCTGCTAAGTGTGTGGAGCCAGGAACTCAAGAGGGGACACTACCAGGCCATGTAAGGTTAGGATATAGAATAGACGTATGTGATTGGAAGACAGCCAGATATTGGAGGGGATGTGCTGGAGGATAATGGACTGTGTAATGATTGGCTATGACCACTGACCGCCTCCTATGTGTCCTGGTATAAAAGACTGTGTTAACTTTGTAATTATTGGAGAACATGTAAGAACTATGGAAGATCAACATCTTGGACTCATTAAAGATTCTCCCCTGACTTCTTTGTTTAAAGACTCTGTTCATGGATCAAAAGTGGACAGAAGCTAACATAAGTAATTAATCATTTCATTGTTAATCATAAATATAATAATAAATTGTGTCAGGCAGTCATTCATGCAATGGAATGCAAAATCATTATCCTATTAAACAGCTACTTCAATTAGGGTACAATCATTTAGCAATCAATTATTTATTTATCAATCATTGGACACCTATTTGGAAGTTGAAAACAAACATTTCAGCACTTTGTCAATAATTATTAAATGATCAATATGTTTTGATTTTAAATGTAGCCAAAAACGTAATCAGAAAGTAGCAACAGAACTTGTCAAGGAGTATTAACCCAACTCCAACCACTGAATCTATTGAGAGATGCAGAATATAGGTATAGAGGATACATACACATTAATAGTGTAGTAAGAACATTTACTTAAACTCCAATAGAGAATACTACAATAGAGAATACTACAGACCAGGTATTCCAAAATTGTTCAAAGGTTCTACAAAAAACAGTCAAACTTATGCGTGAATGTGGGTGAGAAAGTAAGCATGTGATTGAGCGAGTGTGTGTGAGAGAGTTAGTGTAATGAATGAGAGTGCGTGCCCTGTGGGCTACATTGCAGAGGTCTTTTTAGTTACTGATGCCTTTAAGCACAACTAACTTTTCAAAAGGTTTGGCATTTAGACATTGTTAATGGGGCCGGTTGATCAGTCCAGCAAAGCAGAATAAACGCTCTACTGGAGCTGAGGATGGGATGATTGTGTTAAACCTCCAAAAAGGTGCTTGATTAGAGGATACATATTGCTGCATAGATGCCAAGTACACGTTTCTCACCTTGACCTTCTTCAGGTACGGATGCCTTTTCTGTTCTGATCTCAACAAGTCTGGGCAAATTACTGAGTAGGCACCAATCAGAGGCAGCATTTTTATGATGTTTAGACTTTTCACAAACTATTTTACAGTATTTTAAAGCTACAAAATACAAAACACTAAAGTATTTTGATGCAAAATATGAAGCCATTTTCATCAAACACAAATGACAAAATTCTATTTTGTATTTGAAATACATCATAAATACTGCCCATCCCTGTCTAACACCATGTAGATACATTGGAAACCAAGTCTTTGAACTACCCTAACTTACCCAGTTTCTTGCATCCTAACCAGAGGTTTTTGGACTTTATAGTAAATCTTTCAATTACTTTACTGTCTATAGGTCTGGCCAATCATTGGTGTCTATGAAGAACAAAAAACATACTGTATATTCAGTAATTTACAGTGAAAGTGCAAATGAGATGACCAATTTACACCACAAGATTGCAATATTGTATTAAAATAGCAAGCTATGTACTGTATGATCCACTTTTAGCCATATGAAAGCTGAAAAGTTTTAAATAAGAAATCTAGCTAACTGGCTACCAGTCCTAATGTCAGCTTCCCTACCAGCATTTTCCAATTGAACTAGATACCATTTCCAAAACTCAAAAATTGTCAACTGTAAATTTAGCTAGAAAACTTTAGCTAGCTAAGACAGTTAATGAGGAAGTACCACCAAACCGCAACACATTGATTTAAGGCAAAAATACGTAATTTACGGATATATTGTACGGCACAGTCTGTACCAATGGAGGTATCAAGTCCTTACCATGGAGGATCCGGTTGCTTTCAAAATCTGGAAGTGCACCAGCAGAGCTGTCAGTTTTGTCTGCTGCTCGACTATGTTTATTTGGTTGGACAAATGACAAAGTTGTTTGATGAGTTCGTTTCATAATGTATTTCGGAAGTAACGTTAAGCCTATGGAAATATCATTTTGCCTCGGGGAAAAAAACCCTGAATATTCTGGAAGGCAAATATATTTGACTGAAGTAAAGTAACATCAGGTTCTAAATAACCAACCAATCAGAGCTATGCCATACGTTGGTCTTGGACAGATTATTTATTGGTCGTTTTTAAAATGTTGCGTTTGTAATAATTATGCGACTGGCTTTGGTATGCTACTTTTTGCATGCTTTATCTACCACAAAAATAATGTATATGTGACGGTGAGGTGACGGACAGCTCCGTCATCTCCCGCTTTTCCCAGTTTCCCATGGTTCATGAACTCACCCCGGACTCCTTCATTTGTCTTGTCTCCAATTGTCACTCACACCAGGTCCCAATTAAGTCATCAGTATGTGTTTAAATGTTTCTCCTCTGCTCCCCTCTTTAGTTGGTCATTGTTCCTTGTCTCCGCATGTTTCGTGTACGTGGTGAGTGTTTCGTTTTCGTTTTGTCTTTATTTTAGATTTAGTTTTGTTTGAGTGCTCGGTGTTCTTTTCTATTAAATTGAAAACATCGACTGCCACCCTGCCTGCGCCTGGTTCCTACCTCTCCACCACTACACCATCTGTGACAGAATGACCGACCGAAAAGGAACCCGCAGTCAGGCTAATAAGACCCGCCATGGTCACAAGGATAATTACCTGTGGCCGTGGGAGAAGCTGGAGATGCCGGAGGAGGAAGCTCGGCGTCTCTGTGCTTATTCCGGCTACTCCCCTCCGATTCGTCCGACGAGAGGGGAGTATACCTGGAAGGGGGACTGGGGATTGACCTCACTCTCGTCAGATGACTCGGAGGTGGAGTATGACTATTGGGAGGACGACGAAACGGAAGGGGTTCTGGCGTGGGACCCAATGCAGTGCCAGCTGGTTCCAGCCTTCCCAGAGGCTGGCGGGGGCTACAAGACGCCAGCACGATCCCCAACCCTGGGTCCGCGACCACGTCACCGACCCGCCGTGAGTGAGCCCCAAGAAATTTTTCGGTGGGGGGCTATGGGGGCAGGCGGAGGCCCCAAGTCACGGCTGCCACCCCCGGAGGGGTGGGAAGACAAGCCCTTGCCGCCGCTCACGTGGGGGGTGATAGAGGTGCCCCAGCTATGCCCAGTGCCAGCTCCAAGTCATTGGGCAACAACTCAAGTGGGGCCTGTAAAAGCCCTCCTGGATGTCGGCAGGTGTGAGGACTGGTGGGGTTTCCATGACCCACCGTACCTGGTCTCACCTCCAGTGGTGGAGCCCCCAGCCAGCCTGGAGCAGCCAACGCCCTGTCCATTCCCGGTGCCAGCTCCAAGGTGCCGGGTGTTTCCTGCTGCCCTGGAGCCGCAGCCAGCGACCCCTGCTGTCCTGGAGCCGCAGCCAGCGCCCCCTGCTGCCCAGGAGCCGCCGCCAGCTCCTCCTGCTGTCCAGTGGCCAACGCCGCCAGCTCCTCCTGCTGTCCAGTGGCCGACACCGCCAGCTCCTCCTGCTGTCCAGTGGCCGACGCCGCCAGCTCCTCCTGCTGTCCAGTGGTCGCCACCCGAGCCCGCCGAGGACTGGCCGCCGCCACCCGAGCCCACCGATGACTGGCCGCCGCCACCCGAGCCCGCCGATGACTGGCCGCCGCCACCCGAGCCCGCCAAGGACTGGCCGCCGCCACCCGAGCCCGCCGAGGACTGGTCGCCGCCACCCGAGCCCGCCGAGGACTAGTTGCCGCCACCCGAGCCCGCCGAGGAC
>JACXGI010018453.1:0-13252 GCA_016801175.1 Esox masquinongy | reverse complement strand
GAGATACTGAATTTGGGATTTTCATTAGTTGTCAGTTTTAATCATCACAATTAAATGAAATAAACATTTGAAATATATCAGTCTGTGTGTAATGAATGAATATAATATCCAAGTTTCACTTTTTGAATGGAATTACTGAAATAAATCAACTTTTTGATGATATTCTAATTATATGACCAGCACCTGTATAAAGCCCTAAACAATATGGCCTCTGTCTACCTCTCCGACCTTCTTCTTCCATATCAACCAACACACACACTCCGTTCCAGTACTGCAGGCCACCTCATAAACCCTAAATCCAAGCTCAAAGGCTTTGGTGACAGGGCATTCTCAAGGGTTGCTCCTAGGCTCTGGAACTCTCTCCCCAAAACCATCCGTGACTCTGAGACTATCCTCATCTTCCAGCAACGCATCAAGAATCATCTGTTTTGAAAATCGCCTACCCATAGCCACGCCAAATCCCACACTCTCAATCTTTGTTGTTTTCTCATAGTATTTCTTTTGTTTCTGTTTGTTTTCTGTTCCATGTCACTATTGTACAGCATCTTTGGGTCCCTGAAAAGCTCTATATAAATATAATGTATTAATAATAATATTATTATCATTATTATTATTAAGACCAAAATATAGCTTTATGGTCACAACCATAAGCGCTACGTTTGGAGAGTAGTCAACAAGGCCTATAGTGAACAGAATACCATCCCCACTGTGAAGCATGGTGGTGACTCACTGATGTTTTAGGGCTGTGTGTGCATTAAAGGCATGGGGAATCTTGTGAAAATTGATGGCAAGATGAATGCAGCATGTTATCAGAAAATACTGGCAGACAATTTGCATTCTTCTGCACAAAAGCTGCTCATGGGACGCTCTTGGACATTCCAGCACGACAATGACCCTGAGGCCAAGTTGGCCCTGCAGTGGTTACAGCAGAAATGTGAAGGTTCTGGAGTGGCCATCAAAGTTTCCTGTTCTTAATATCATCGAGCCACTCTGGGGAGATCTCAAACGTGTGGTTCATGTAAGAAGACCAAAGACTTTGCATGACCTGGAGGCATTTTGCCAAGACGAATGGGCAGCTATACCGCCTGCAAGAATTTGAGGCCTCATAGACAACTATTACAAAAGACTGCATGCTGTCATTGATGCTAAAGGGGGCAATACACAGTATTAAGAAATTTTTTTTCTTTGTTGCCATCTTTTGTTTTATGATTGTGCCATTCTGTTATAACCTACAGTTGAATATGAATCCCAAAATAAATATAAGAAATGTGTTTTGCCTGCTCACTTGTTTTCTTTAAAAATGGTACATATATTACCAATTCTCCAAGGGTATGCAAACTTTTGAGCACAACTGTATGAAGGTTGTTTTCTTCGCCTAATCTTCAACTCCCTATACCCACACAAAGTCAACATTCCAGTGGAATCTCTAGGTTAGTTAAGTCAAAAAGGTCAGGCAAACACGATTGTAGTTCAAACACCAACATCTATAAACTGAGTCAATTTGTAGCTTATTAAAAACAGATTTGTCCTAACATAGAAGTAGAACACATCAAAAGGATACAAATATCAAGTAATACAGGCCAGTTTATACTTGTGGGGACATATTTTGTGCCTCCAGCACGGGTGTACAGCAGAAAGACAAAACGGTCTAAGCCAGCTTATTCAAGAGGTTGACGGCGGCCTGTCGCAAGTTCCAGAGGCGTAGGTTTGATTTCAAATGTGAAGGGGACAAATACTGGCGTAGCGTGGTGACACCGGGCCGGGGTGCAAGCTGTCCTTACATGGACAAGCACGGGCCCCTCACCCACTGCGGGCCCTGGTGCAGCCTCACCCCCAATAGCTACGCCAGTGGGGACAAATATGTTTTTGCAAATGCCCATGGTTTTGGAATGGGATGGCCAACAAACTCATATAGGTGTGATGGTTGGGTGTCCACATACCTTTGGCATATGCTGTAGGTGCACTGGTCGACACAACATCTCATTGATTCTGTTACAATAAACATGAAAAATACAGCCTTCAGCCATTTCATTTAATATTACTTAGTTAACATATTGTCTATGATGTGTGCTCTTAGTGAAGAGCTACAGACCTCTGTATTTCACTGTGTGTGGCTGATATAATGTGATCTACATGTACATTTTGCCTGTACTGTACTTTCACAACCTCAATTTCACAAACTGAATTTCACAACCTCACCTCCCAAGCTCCACTCTCTTGCATGACTACACTGGTTGACTCAACATCCTTATTATGTATTATTATAACATGAATAATTTTAAGTTATCCACCTTTAAAGACAACATTTCACCTCAGCTCCACGGTTGACCTTTTCTCCCTGGCTGTCTGATCCTGCTATGACAAGGACCTTGTCACAGTCACCATCTGATCCTGCTAAAATGCAGGACATAATATGACATGAACAACTTGATCTACGTTGACGCCTGCAGAACCTGATGGCAATGTTTGATCTATAAGACCCACATTAGGTTGAAATGTCAAATGCAGCTACTTATGTAGGGAACTACATATAATGTTAGACAACTTTTCAAGAGATGACTATTAAGCTAATTATTTAGCTGGCTATATCTTTTAAAGTCTCATAGCTAGCTAGCTGTAGCACTCACTTTGTCTTTGCATAAAAAAACACCTGTATGTCTAACTTCAGTCTTTTCTTGGCTGGTGGTCATATCGGTGTTAGCTGTGAGTGAGATGAACCTAGTGTAATGTAGACTGTTTGCTTGCTAGCAAAATAACGTTAGCTAGCAAGCTAATATATACAGCTCCGGAAAAAATTTAGACCACTGCACATTTTTCTTTACTTTCCAAAGAAGTTGAAAAGGAAAGTTTTGAGTGAGGAACAGAAGCGTTCAATTTGCAGTGGTCTCCTAATTTTAACCTTTCTGTTGCTCACTCAAAACCTTCCTTTTTGACTTTTTTGGAAAGGAAAAAGGTGAAAAAGGTGCAGTGGTCTCTTAATTTTTTTCTGGAGCTGTATTTTGCAACTATCGTTCATATATAATGTTAGCCTAACTACACCATACCAGTTTTAGAAAAATGCTGATAAGCTAAATATCTACCTCGTACGTTACTGGAGGTGACTAGTAGCAACGGAAGCCTCTACTCTATTATGGTAACCTGGGGCCTTATTTATAAACGTTGCGTACGCACAAAAGAATGCGTACGCCAGTTTCTACGTAAACTTTGAGATTTATAAAAAACAAACTTCACGTGAGAATGTGCGGTTCTCCACACACACTTTGACCCATGCGTATGCACAAAAATGAGAGAAATGGGAAACTGCGACTCTGATGGCAGAAGGATGAAACTCGAGAAAAGCATTCAAATTAATAACATTGTGAAAAATAAATTGAAATATAACCTCTCACGTATTGAAGAGTTCCCTGGAGTGCACAAAAAAAAAATGATTTCCGATAAATACAAACATTCATGTAAAATAACCTCTCAAATATTTGTACAGGTGAATTGGAATAATATTTGATTGGATCTGTAATCATTCAATACTTCTTGCATGTTATGAAATGTATTCTCAAAAATAATAAGGTGAACGTGAGGACAAATTACGTTTAAACTAATGCTGTTGCCTCAGTCGGGCAGATACGAATGCACAATGTCATATGTTATCACATGTTTGTTGCGCATAACTGCCAATGTGATAATGGCTGTCATTGTCAATAACAATCAGTGCAATTACCACACCTGAAAGTGTTACGAAATTGGGTAGCTTTTACAAAAGAATGTGTGGGTATAAAAAGGCATGCAATTGAAATGCGTAATGACGCACAATGGCTGCTTTGGCGCTGTTGGATGATTTGGCGATTGGAAGAATTCGGGGAGATCGAATTTTCAGAGACCAGCAAGATTTACTGGCCAGTGATGATGTGTGGCTTATGAGCCGGTTCCGATTACCAAGAGCAATTATCTTGGATCTCTGTGCTATAGTGGGCCCAGGTTTACAGAGAAGCACCCGCAGAAACCAAGCCGTTTCTGTACTACTACAAGTCCTGACAACCCTCGGATTTCTAGCAACTGGCACTTATCAAAGGGAATTGGCTGACAGGTCAGGGATCTCTCAGCCAACCTTAAGCTGCGTTAAGCCAGACGTGTTAGGAGATGTAATTGGATTGACGCCCCTCTACGTAAAGTTTCCTTACACGGTGGGTGAACAGGCAAATAAAAAAGTGCAATTTGCAGCAATGTCCCAATTTGCAGCAATGTTTCCCAAATGGAATCAGAGCTATTGACTGCATTCATGTTGCTATAAAGGCCCAGAGTGGGAATGAATATTGCGTTCATTAATCGAAAGCATCATCATTCCATTAATGTTCCAAATCATATGTGATGCGGACATGGTATTAACTAATGTAGTGGCTCGGTGGCCTGGGTCAACCCATGACTCTTCATATGGAGGAGAGATTCCCCTATAATACCAGCAAGTCACTCATCAAGAGGGTTGAGCTCCGGTGTCCTCTTTCCCTCGCCTGTGGCACAAACACTTTGTCTGTGTAAGGCGATGGGCTTTCTGGCCTCCACTTTCATGTCACACCATTTCTTTTTAATATCTGGGATGGTCCGACCTTCTGAACCTCCCGCATTCACAACGTTTGCCACATGCTGCCACTCTAATGCCTTTTTGGCATTTGTAATGCTCACACTGTGTCCACCAAACAATATATTTTTTCATCGTTCAACCCCCCCTACAAAAACTTCAATTTCACACTCGGTGAAATTCCTTTTTTTAGGTTTTCTGTTGGGATTTGCGGTCACTGCAGTAATGGAGCTAGTATCGATTAATGTTAATTTGGGGCGTTTCAGTGAACATTTATAGGCAGTTATGGGCGTTAATTGGGTGGGACAAGACGCTTGCACACGTGCACTTAATTTCAAGTAGGTTGTGATTTATAAAAGAAAACCAGTGTGGGATGTACATGCGCACTGTTTTATAAATCAGAATAATTTCTGTGTTTCGTTCGTACGCAACATTTTCACGTGAATTCTACGCACAGTTTTATAAATGAGCCCCCAGACCTTTCCAGCAACTACCTCAAAGCAAAGTGCCTGCGTGTGGTCCTAAAGCTAGTCTGATTCGAATTACGCAATTGCTTACTGTACTGCCACTGCACTGTTCTAAAGAGTTTGAGCTTTTCTTTTAATAGAGCTATGTTGATAAAAAGTGGGGGGGGGAGCAAAATGCCATTTTCAAAAAGTGTGTGTGTGTGGGGGGGCATGTCCCACTCATGTATAATGAAATCTACGCCCCTGGCAGGTTCCCTCACACATGGCCGTTGATGCGCTCATAGAGGTGTCTGGACAGAACAAGAGTAAAAACATTACTTCTTACTGTATCTATGGTTCATCACAGACTGTCTGAATTCAGCTCCACCTGTTTGCAACCTGTGCATAAACTTAGACTGGTCCAGATTCTCTGGTTACACTAACCCAAGAAAAGATTGTCTGTGGCATAAAAATTAAAACAGACTAATTTTGAGCAGTGTTTTTTTTGTTGTGTGTCTCATCTTACCCACAATTCAGAGCTTATTTTTTGTTCTGGGATCATCTTTGGTAAGCTACTAGTCAGTCATTTTCAGGTAAATTTAGATTTCTGTTGTAAGTCTGACTAAAAGTTGGACGTTGGAAGTCTAAATCTTTGGCCCTAGTTTTCCCATGCAGTATTGTATCAGGGCACAGATAATGTTTCCACCACTTCTCGCTTAGTTCTTGTACTATTAAATCCACATGACAGTACATCATCCTGCTAACAACAAGCGGAGGACTTTAACCATCTTCTGTCGTGGAAAATGTTCCTCTCTTCGCACCAAAAAGATTGTTTGCGAATCAGGAGTTTGTGGATTCAAATTAGACTTTAATAAGAAATCATCAAAGCCAAGTTGATCTGCAGAAACAACTGTCTTGCCAATCTCAGACACACATTTATACAGTGATATCTTGCATAACATTACCTGGCCGTCCCTTTATGCTAATCCCTGGGTGGATCTTTTCCAGATCCGCCACCATTGTTTCACAACCTTCCAAAATACGTTTTTCGTTAAATATTGGTAGCGCAGGCTCTAAAAACTTCTATAAAAATATAGAGCCATTAGTTCCTTTTAATGTATTTGATTGTACCTTGCTTATACCTTCATTGTCACTTGATTATCCTAATACAAGACTTGTACCTTATTTGAAAATGATCATACTGTTTATCATCTTGATTAGTTATGTGTGTGATTATCATACAAATACATTAATGAAAGGTGAGAGTTCAGAAACTTTCTTATGACAAACCTCTATATGACAAATCTCTATACTTCATACCTCTTGTTAATGAGGTCCAGGATGTCCAGGCAGTGCACCATCTGAGAGAAGATGAGCACTTTGTGGCCGCCGGCTTTGAGGCTGGTAAATTAATGTTGATTGATATTTGACAGCAGTAAATAAATACCTGAGTACTCAGGGTAGCAGATGGTGAGGGGGCCCTTCTGGATCTTTTCTTCCATTAGGTCCACATACACACTTAAATCCTCCTCTAAAATTTGGGGATGAAGAATATCACTTAATGATATGTATAAGTCAAGTGCTTCTGATCTGCTGTTTCGAAAGCCTAAACCTGATTCTTCCATGGAAACCATCCATAGATCAAAAATGTCTGCATTGCTTGGTATTCAGGAACTTGCAGGCTCGTTTGCATGTATTCATGTCATTGTCATTGTGTCAATGTGACAATGTGGTCTTCCGCACCCCACAAATGAGGTGCTAAAAAAAAATCACATTGGGTATTCCACAGGGCACATTAGTGTTTCTAAAAAGGCGGATGCAATGTATGTTCCAGACTTCTTTGATCTCATTTAACTGCTCCTGAAAAGAGAGACAAGTTCAACATTAGCATACTTGTTTCCTTGTATTGGATGCTAATGTAATTTCTTGTAAATGCATTGCCCTATTTATGAATCATCCATCATGTTCACAACTACTACGCACCATACCTGGATAATGTTCATGAAACAAATTTGCGAAAGTGCTTTGTCCAGGAAATCCCCAGCAAATAAGCCTTTATGTCTTAGCTCTCACAGTAGCTGCATCCAATACTCAATACCTTCTCTTCACATAATACCCCACCAACATTCAACTTTTGATTAGCTGTGCTTGCTCCTGATACATATAGTTTCGCTCCCCTGATCTGTTGTCCTCACAATAGCGAAGCAGAAATATTTGAATATCCCGAACAACCATATTGTCTGTTCCCAGGTCTGTGCAGGCAATCCTTGGGCCACCCCTCAATTTTTCCAAAACCTCTGTGAAGTAGCCTCCAATTACATGTGGATCACTGCTTGTAAGACCCACTCTCAACCAGCTTATTTTTCTAGAAAATCCATCGATTCATCCATTAATACAAATACCTTAAAGTTTAAGTTCATCATAGGAGTCTATGTGCCAAATATAGTTCGGTCCATCGGAAAAATACTGCCTCCTTTTCAGTCGTCTTCTCTAACGGGCAATACAACTCACAGGGTCAAGCTGTGCCAGAATCAACTGCCCATCCTCTTTTCTAACTTGAATGCCCTGTTCCAGATACTTCACATACATCCACCTATAATCATGCAGTCACCCAGGGCCTCTTAATTGATCTGTGTGAAGTCTATTACTTCCCGTAGCTCAGAAAATTAGCGCTGAAAAAGTCCATGAGTTTTCAGAATTCTTTTAATATGTCTTTTGCTTAAAATAAAACCATGTAAAGCCATGCTTGCAAGTATGTCTTGATGATTCAAACCTAAATTGAAGTAAAATAAAATTTGAATGTCCCGATCCATGATAAAGATGCTGGTTGTTTCCCATCAGGTCGTGACACAAAATCCTGCATTGAGGTCCTCCTCTATCTGTAGGGATAAGAGTTAGATTAATAAATTCCATTAATGGTGTTAAAGTGAGCCGATTATAGTTACATGTTAGAGGCAGGTTAAACTCAACAACAATGCCTAACATTACTAACAGACTTTACTTTAAAAATGATTCTAATCTGAGGCCTTGTATCATCCGATGAGCCAGGCCACATCCCAAGGTGGTCAGGCTTGCATTGCCATTGGAATTCTACATAGTTTGGAGGCAATCCAGCCACAATGTCTATAAGCAATATTAAGAAACGGAGAGAAAGAGCGGTAAAAAGAAACTGTGAACACAATCCAACCATATACTGTAGCTAGCTAGCACTAGAACCGCCAAATGCCTATGCCAATTGGCGTTTGAGTTTGTAATTACAATAAAACTGCCATTTTGAAAGCTACACCCTCCTCCTTCCATGACATTTCCTAAATACGTGTATATTACATTGTTCCGTTGTCAGAATTCTAAACTCACAAACGGAAAACTATTTAGAGAATATTTACCTGTTTTCTTTTTACCCCGTTTTCCAACTTAATCCACCAAAAGCACATGCCACTTAGCGTTGGTACCCAGGCAGCCGCTAATCGTACCTAGGCACTAATCACCTCCCACTGAATGCATGACGATGAATGTGCAATACTCCCAGATGAATAATCAGAGCCTTAGTAGAATTTGAATGAACTAACAAATGAAATACAAGATTTCCATGACCATTCAATAAATTAATTAGGCTATTATTGAAACATAATACAAACGATATAGGCTACTCCACAATTCAACATCAACTTGATAGCCCCACTATAACCCCCAGGAGAGACCTGCAAAGATACGCCATTCACATAGCCTATTCATGGGGAGAAATAGTCCTGGTCTTTTTCTAATAACTCCTCTCAGTTTTTCGATAACTTATTCATGTCACCTATAGACAATTCATGTCACCTATAAATTGGCTGTGCAATTTTCATTTTGTACATTTGTAGGGCCTAATAAACGAATGAAATACTATAGCCTGTGGTCTTAGAAATAATTGTTCTTTGTATTCTTTTTTTAATCGTTTATTTTCATATAAGACCTTCAGTCCAAACATTCTTGTATTCTTCAAATTCATTAACCACTATAAACAAAAATTCTGAAATTCATTATTTTTTAGACTATTCTACATAGTTTGACATAGTAGATGAACTGACCCAGTAGATGAACTGATGCTCTGGCTGGATGGTGATGCAGCGGAGGAGAATGTGTATACTAATAGGGAAGAATGTGCATGCTAACGATGCCAAATGGCGTTTGGCTCTGGCGGATACTGGGAATCTGAAAGGCCTGGCGGTTCTAGTGCTAGCTAGCGAACAGATATTGAGCAAAGTGTGGAATTATATCGCTTGCTAGCTAGCTAGTTGGCAATCAGAATCTGAAAAAACAATCTGTCCATAGCAATGCGTTTGCTACTTTCAATGAGTAAAAAAGTTCACAAATGTAATATAATAGCTAGATGACTACACATTCTTAACTTGTAATATGTAATACACAAGTAGAATATTCGTGCACGTTACCATTTTCTGAAGGTGCTAACTGAGCACTGAAATGCCGTTAGGTGCACTGAACTGCAGTTAGTTGGGCATCAGGGGGCATGCACTTTAGTAAAATGTCTTACGTGCATCTTAAAGCGCTTGTGTGACTTACATGAAGTACTTGTGCGACTTAAAGCGCATGTGCAACTTAGTAAAGTGCGCATGCGAGTTATAAAACGTTATACAGCTCCAGAAAAAATTAAGAGACTGCATCTTTTTCTTTCCTTTCCAAAAAAGTTGAAAAGGAAAGTATTGAGTGAGGAAGCGTTCAATTTGCAGTGGTCTCTTACTTTTAAACCTTCTGTTCCTCACTCAAAACCATCCTTTTCGACTTTTTTGGAAAGGAAAGAAAAAGGTGCAGTGGTCTCAATTTTTTCCGGAGCTGTATTTACTGGCACAGGGAAATTACCAAAAAAGCGTACCTACATCCATATATGGCTACTTGAATAGCCTACAAGTCAGCAGTCCTACTATCTTACTACCTTGGAAAGGTCATTAGAATTGAGCCCATGCTAGCAAGACTGAAAGATGAACTTTACACTACCTAAGCTAACCTTGCATGATCAAAGGTAGCTGGCTGTAGCTAGATACCATTGACATCTGCAACTAATGTAGTGCGCCTAAAATAGCAAACAATGTTAACCTAGCTAGCATGCTACATTTTATGGCACAGCAACGTTTGTTTTTCTTTCATAAGTGAATGACATTGATGCAATAACTACCAATATAGATGACGATAACTGAGGTTTTTGTCAAGTGAAAAGATGAGAAAATCCTAGTAAACCCCTCCTCTTTCACTGCACAAGGGGTTGTGGTCTATATTACCCCAAAAAGCATGTACTGTTGCATAATTTTAAAAGCCACCGGAAATAGTAGACCTTTTGGGCACTTTTGGCATACTATTTCCTGTGCACTATGTTTTGGGACATACAAATCTTAATTTGGCATACTATATAGACGGAGAGGACACACACAGTGGAAACCACAGGTTATCAGGCAAAAGGATGCACAATACAATGTGAAGTCACACTTAAGTGTGAGATAAGGACCGAAATGACAAAAATAAAAATCACCTCACTGATTACTATTGAATCAGTCCTCTCTGTTGAAGCATTTCTAATTAAAAGTCTTTGCATAATCTAGAGCATCTATGTATTTGTATTAATGTTCAGTAGATTGAGGAGGGTATATTTGCAGACCGCAAGTTGGTGGCATTACTTAATATGGGAGTTCCTGAATATTAAGTTGTACCCATTGACGTTTTCCATTGGTCTGGTGTTTTTGATTAAGTGTGTGCATTTATGAAGGAAGAATTACAGGGTCAATGATGAAAATGTTGGTAAATGCTTCCATATGACAACCTCTAGATATATATTTAGGGATAGGTAACGTGTTCACTAAGATCGCTTAGCTACTAAATTCTTTGAATCTGAGATTCGAATAGCTTGCTAGTTACAGTACACAGAACGCATGCCAACCTTGCTAGCTACGCGACGAGGTAGGCTACTTTTTAGCCAGCTGTAGTCAATTAGGGTACGTTATAAATAGCAAAAGTTGCATGATGACACTGATCCACCTGTCACTATATGCAAGCAAGAAAGATCCATTTATTTTGTAGCATCATATACACTATGTTGTCATTATTTAGAGATGTAAACAAAAGAATAATTTTGTCATCTTCTATGTGATCGTTGTGATCATTCATTTCAGTTGCCAAGATGCATTGTTGACCTTGGGGATGCTGTTGCTTGGGTAAATGCCAACACGGGCCTCTTCTGAGACCGGGTACAAGTCTTCACCCCTGAATGATGAGGAAATAGAGGGTGCTGTGCAGATGCACAGAAGCCTCAACTCTAGAGGAAGAATAAGAAGCTCTCCCTGTTCATGTTTTTGTTTAATTGTTTTGAAGACACTGGAACATTCATGGACAAAATGGACGAAAAGAGGACTTAGTGTTAATTTTGAGCTTCTCTGTAAATTATTTTTGTTGATGAGGATACCTATTATCTGTCTTTAAACCATCAGCTAAGGCTGGTTTCCACACAACATAAATGACAAGATCCAGATGTTGAAGTGTATGCTTGTTATGTTTAGATAACAAAGGACCATCTGTTTATCCATACACAGGAAGTCACGTTCATTCAAAGCGCAACAGTAAATAGCCAATGGGCTTATGTGTATTCTGTTTGGGATGTCTATAAAACAGAGGACAACTGGAAGTTCTTTGAGACTGAGTGAGATGAGATTGAGTTTGTAAGACATTGGGAATGTAGACCGGATCTGTAACCTCATGAACAATAGACTATCATATGCTGCAATATGAACACAATATCGTTTGACAAGACAAAGAGACAAGAAACATCAATTGTGTAGCAAGAGTACACAGGAAAGTGTTTTGGAAGTGTTCACCTGGCCATACAACATAATGGGGGTATTTCAGAAAGCAGGGTCAACATACTCTGAGTTTAACCACAATTCTGGGTTGACTGACTCTGAGCTGTTAAACTCAGAGTTGACGGTTTCAGAACAGGTGGCAACAATTAGTTCAGTCAACTCTGAGTTAAGTTAACCCTGAGTAAAGCATGTGCATGAGGAGATAAAAAGCCCTCAATCGAATAAGATGATTCATCATGGCAACAGGAGAAAAAGGTATCGAACCCCATACTTCTCCCCAGTGGAGTTAGAAATATTAATGAATGCATATGCAGAATATGAGTATATATTCAAGAAAAAAGCAATACAGTACCAGCAAAAGAACATAAGCTAGCGTGGCAGAACATTGCTGAGTCAATGGGTGAGTATGAATTGAAAAAAAAAGATTCATCTTTTATTTCATCTCAAGTGTTTCACTCATTAAACATTTATATAATGTGTGTGTGTGGGTGTAACATCAAGTTCAAAGTTTATTTATCAAATGCACCGAATAACAGCGTAATTCTGAACAGTGAAATTCTTGTGACATGGCACACGACATCTACGTAGTAAGAATTAAGAAATAAATAAAGGAAAATATAGCAATAATATACATAATGAAAACTAGCAGCAATTTTAAAGAGAGTAGGATGGGGAATATGAACAATATGGGTGGAAGTATTGAATATTATAAATACAGGTGCTGGTCATAAAATTAGAATATCATCAAAAAGTTGATTTATTTCAGTAATTCCATTCAAAAAGTGAAACTTGTATAATGTATACATTCATTCCATACAGACTGATATATTTCAAGTGTTTATTTCTTTTAATTTTGATGAATATAACTGACAACTAATGAAAACCCCAAATACAGTATCTCAGAAAATTAGAATATTGTGAATAGGTTCAATATTGAAGACACCTGGTGCCACACTCTAATCAGCTAATTAACTCAAAAAACCTGCAAAGGCCTTTAAATGGTCTCAGTCTAGTTCTGTAGGCTACACAATCATGGGGAAGACTGCTGACTTGACAGCTGTCCAAAAGACGACCATTGACACCTTGCACAAGCAGGGCAAGACACAAAAGGTCATTGCTAAAGACGCTGGCTGTTCACAGAGCTCTGTGTCCAAGCACATTAATAGAGAGGCGAAGGGAAGGAAAAGATGTTGTAGAAAAAAGTGTACAAGCAATAGGGATAACCGCACCCTGGAGAGGATTGTGAAACAAAACCCATTCAAAAATGTGGGGGAGATTCACAAAGAGTGGACTGCAGCTGGAGTCAGTGCTTCAAGAACCACCACGCACAGACGTATGCAAGACATGGGTTTCAGCTGTCGGATTCCTTGTGTCAAGCCACTCTTGAACAA
>JACXGI010018452.1:0-13245 GCA_016801175.1 Esox masquinongy | reverse complement strand
AAGAGTCATAGACATAGAGACAGTGACTACGCCACCCTCAGATAATATTTCTGTCATTTATTTTATTATATATCTAATCTGTCTTTCCCTAACAGGCTAAAAATGCACTGGCCCATGGTGTCCAGTCTGCCCGCCATGACTGTGACCTCCTGAGGGAGCAGTTTGAGGAGGAGCAGGAGGCCAAGGCAGAGCTGCAGCGCGGCATGTCCAAGGCCAACAGTGAGGTGGCTCAGTGGAGGACCAAGTATGAAACTGATGCCATCCAGCGTACAGAGGAGCTGGAGGAGTCCAAGTGAGTCACATCTAACAGCAAAAAAAAGCCAAACATGAATGTCAGGATGGTGGTGGACTCTGAGAAACTGTTACATGAGCATTCTACATAAAACCATCCACTGTCGTCCAACAGGAAGAAGCTGGCCCAGCGTCTGCAGGAGGCTGAAGAGAGTATTGAGGCGACCAACTCCAAGTGCGCCTCCCTGGAGAAGACCAAGCAGAGACTGCAAGGAGAGGTGGAGGACCTCATGGTTGATGTGGAGAGAGCCAACGCAATGGCTGCCAACCTCGACAAGAAGCAGAGGAACTTCGACAAGGTGATTATTGAATAAATCTATAGAGAGATTTCCTGTTTATACTTTAATCAATCACAACAACTGAAAAATATTTCTGAATCAAATCTCTCCATCATTGAGAAAATTCTGTTTATTCCTCAGGTTCTGGCAGAGTGGAAGCAGAAGTATGAGGAGGGCCAGGCTGAGCTGGAAGGAGATCAGAAGGAGGTGCGCTCTATGAGCACTGAACTCTTCAAGATGAAGAACTCCTACGAGGAGGCTCTGGATCATCTGGAGACTCTTAAGAGAGAGAACAAGAACCTCCAACGTGAGCATATAACACTTTTATTTGTTCATGCTTGTCTAGTGTTTTGAAAATGGAGGGAACCATTGCATTCTCCATTTTACCTGGTCCGAAGTAGCTCAGTTGGAATAGCATGGTCTTTTTAACATAAGAGTTAGGCGTTCGAATTCCACAAAAGGTCAGCATGAAACAATATTGAATTAAAAAACTCACTACTAGTCTGGATAAACATCAAATGTAAATCTATCAAACTAATCTAATTTATGAAAAGTTAATTCATGAAAAGTCATGTTCAATGAGAACCGTAGTAAAGTTTTCCCAGTAAAAAAAATCTCCAAGTCTAAATGATGTGTTTCTGCATGTCTGTGCAGAGGAGATCTCTGACCTGACTGAACAGATCGGAGAGACTGGCAAGAGCATCCATGAGCTGGAGAAGGCCAAGAAGACTGTAGAGACAGAGAAGTCTGAGATCCAGACCGCTCTGGAAGAGGCTGAGGTAAAAACTACATCGGTCCATTGCTCTCTGTATTGGTTTTTATCCAAATGCATATAGTATAATTGGCATGTTTCTGTTTCACCAGGGCACACTGGAGCACGAGGAATCCAAGATTCTGCGTGTTCAGCTGGAGCTGAACCAGATCAAGGGTGAGGTGGACAGGAAGATTGCCGAGAAGGACGAGGAGATGGAGCAGATCAAGAGGAACAGCCAGAGGGTGCTTGACTCCATGCAGAGCACCCTGGACTCTGAGGTCAGGAGCAGGAACGATGCCCTGAGGGTGAAGAAGAAGATGGAGGGAGACCTGAACGAGATGGAGATCCAGCTGAGCCATGCCAACAGCAGGCCGCTGAGGCCACCAAGCAGCTGAGGAACGTCCAGGGACAGCTCAAGGTAAAGAAACTGGGACATCAAGCTACAAAAGTCACTGAAAATGTCAAGGTATTTCCTTGAGATTCAGTCCTAACATCTTATGTCACTGTGAACCCAAGGATGCCCAACTGCACCTTGATGACGCCATCCGCGCCTCAGAGGACATGAAGGAGCAGGCGGCCATGGTGGAGCGCAGAAACGGTCTGATGGTGGCTGAAATCGATGAGCTGAGAGTTGCTCTGGAGCAGACAGAGAGAGGCCGCAAAGTGGCTGAGACTGAGCTGGTAGATGCCAGCGAGCGTGTTGGACTGCTGCACTCCCAGGTGTGGGTCAAATGACATTTCTAAGTAAATAAAGCATAGTGTTGAAATTCAATAGTGATATTTTGGTATTTTTTCTTCTATGCCCTGTGACTTGTAACTTATCTGAGAGAAACATTGTGTTCTTTCTTCTTCCAGAACACCAGCCTTCTTAACAGCAAGAAGAAGCTGGAGACTGACCTGGTGCAGGTTCAGGGAGAGGTGGACGACATCGTCCAGGAGGCCAGGAATGCAGAGGAGAAGGCTAAGAAGGCCATCACTGACGTGAGTCCTTGAATTTCACAAACTACATGTATTTTTTCCTGCAATGGCCAATGATAGCTGAGCTGGTTAACTACAACAAGGATTACCATTCCAGGCAGCCATGATGGCTGAGGAGCTGAAGAAAGAGCAGGACACCAGCTCTCACCTGGAGAGGATGAAGAAGAATCTGGAGGTCACAGTCAAGGACTTGCAGCACCGTCTGGATGAGGCAGAGAATCTGGCCATGAAGGGAGGCAAGAAGCAGCTCCAGAAACTGGAGTCCAGGGTCAGTGACCACAATATATTTGATAAAAAACAAAATATACAAAGAAGCATCTTGCTTTTGTCATTAATTTCTCTTAATCACCCTCCTAGAAGACTTAAAGTTCTTGTCACAGACCCATTCAATCAATTAAAATGGTTGAAGTACTATACATAGAAACAGATGATTGAGCCTCATTGAATAATTTGATCATGTCAGCATTCACCAGCTCAAACTATGAATTTTTTTTCCACAAAGGTGCGTGAACTTGAGACTGAGGTGGAGGCCGAACAGAGAAGAGGTGTAGACGCCATCAAGGGAGTCCGCAAATATGAGCGCAGAGTTAAGGAGCTCACCTACCAGGTAAGACAGAGTTCCATCTTAACACACTTGACGTTAACACAGACAGGCTTGTGAAACGGCATGGAGCACTGATTCTTTATTATTCTAACACAGACTGAGGAAGACAAGAAGAATGTTGACTTCAGGACCTGGTAGATAAACTGCAATTGAAGGTGAAGGCCTACAAGAGGCAGGCTGAAGAAGCGGTAAGTCACTGTGAAAGCATATTCTGAAACATATTTTTTCCCTACATAGACAAATCTTCAGAGTAGAAGTGTGTGCTGCTGTAACAGTGATTCAATTTGTAGTGTAAATGCTGAATGAATTATGCAAATGCATACTGTGCCTTCTATGCCTGTGTGTTACCAACCTCATGAAGAGGAGGTTGTATTTTATGTTGCTGTCACCCTGGAAAATACAACATGTACAGTGCTACCCTAATTATGTAGACATGAACTAAGAAAATACCTGACAATTAGAAATTACTATATCCTTCCAATAATGTGTTAATTTGCTTATTTTGCTACATGAAGCTTTACAACTTGAACTGTGATGTAATTCTTTGTCTCTTTTCCTCATGCAGGAGGAAGCGTCCAACCAGCACATGTCTAAGTTCAGGAAGGTGCAGAATGAATTGGAGGAGGCCGAGGAACGTGCCGACATTGCTGAGACTCAGGTCAACAAGCTCAGAGCCAAGACCCGGGATTCTGGAAAGGTACAGAACTTACAGTACATACACTTGGCTCACATTAAAATACTATCACGACACAACAACCTATGAATAAGTATTTACAGAGGTCAATGCTGACACTGAACACTCACTCATTAGTGTTTAAAATAATCAATAAGCAAGTTTCATATAGGACAAAACTATATTAAAATGATTGTAATAATTTGAAATAAGTTGGTTTTATACAATTTAAAATAGAAAGAGTACATTGAGACTTATGCTCGATGCATTGTTATTTACAAGTGTTCATAGTTTTTGCATGTTCACTAATAATACTGATATTTATTTTCCTTTTTTTTTACAGGGCAAAGAAGCTGCTGAATAAACAATATCAAAGTTTTAATATTTCCTGTGTTGTATAAAATATATTTTTCATGGTGAAATTTAATTAAAATCAAGTACATACACTCCATTTGTGGCTGTGGATATGTTACTCAGCAAATATCTTTCATATACCATCCATAGGATACACTTCAAGCTCAAACACTCCCACTGTTATTGGGGAGCATAGAACAATTAGTGGTTCTGAGCTAGGATGAAACACCTAGCCAGTGAGACAACAATAAATGAGAACAGTACGACTCTGGAAAAGAGGCAGTCTGCCTCTGACCGAGGAGCGAAAGAGGTTAGCTTGAGCCAAGTTTGAAGAGCCATTCACAATGCTGTAGCCTACTAGAAACGACATATTTTAACATTTATAATGTCGCCATGGTGTTTCAACTGTCAAATTTGAGACAATGTAACCTTTAACGACGCATCACTCCATTTCTAAGAAATATAAGCGATATGCTGTTATGGGCAATTCTTCTTTGTGCTGTTTACTGAATTTAGTAGTTGAAGTTAGCTGACAGATTTGAGGTTTTGTTTTGAGACTATGGGGAGCGTGTGGGCACTGCCAGATGTCTGAGGTACACATCAACTGAAAGCAACCATGTCAGGACCTATAAAGTACAGCTAGGAGCGTCCAATTTTATTGTTTTAGAGAAGCAACTGAGAATTTAGACAGGATGATTATAACCTAGAATGAAATGACCTGCATAAAATGAGAGCGTGATTCCCGCTTTATCTTTTTTTGTAGATAGATTTCAGTAAATTACCACACTTAAAATTTTACCCAGCAAGCATTCTGTTAGGGAATGTGAAACGTAGACATGCTTTCATACATACATAAAGAGATCTATCAAATCTCCCATTTTATCCTAGACTTATTGGGTCCAAAATCTTTTTTAAAAACTATTGGTAGAAACCAGTTGATTCAAAACCTTGTCACGGAACCCAAAGAAATGTACCTTTTTGTTGTTGCCTAAGCTCCACAAAGCTGATTTAAATGACCAACTTGTGGTGCCTGCAATCCTTAAAATGTTCTACAGCTGCTCACTGTGGCCCAGGAGCTCTAGAGAAAAGCCCTGTTCTGTGCACTGAATTAGCGAAAGGCCCTGTTCTGTACACTGAAATAGAGAAAGGCCCTGTTCTGTACACTGAATTAGAGAAAGACCCTGTTCTGTACACTTAATTAGAATAGAGCCCTGTTCTGTACACTGAATTAGAGAAAAGACCTGATCTGTACACTGAATGAGAGGAAAAACGTCTTCTGTACACTGAATTAGAGAAAGGCCCTGATCTGTACACTGAATTAGAGGAAAGCCCTGTTCTGTACACTGAATTAGAGAAAAGCCCTTTTCTGTACACTGAATTAGAGAAAGGCCCTGATCTGTACTCTGAATTAGAGGAAAGCCCTGTTCTGTACACTGAATTAGAGGAAAGACCTGTTCTGTACACTGAATTAGAGAAAAGCCCTGTTCTGTACACTAAATTAGAGGAAAGACCTGTTCTGTACAATGAATTAGCGGAATTTCCTGTTCTTGCATGAAAAAAGTATTTGTGTCATACAACATACTACTAATTTTTAAGTGGATTTTTTTTTATCAGGAAATAAAAATGAAATTAGTTAAATATTCAAAAATATTGTAATTGGATAAGTCTCCTCCCCATAAAGATAATACTTGGTGATAAAATGTCCTTCGCTAGTAGTAACAGTTGTGAGTCTGTTGTGAGAGGTCCCCATGAATTTTGCACATCAAGGTTTGGCAATATTTGAACATTCTTCCAACTCTTCAAGCTCTTTCAAGTTCCTGAGGTAGCGTCGAGGGACAACAATTTTCAAATCATGCCAAACATTTCAGATTGTATTTTGGCCGGGTCTATATCTGGGCCATTCAAAAAGATTTACATTACTATTCCTTAGCCACTCCACTACAGATTTGACTTTGTGCTTCGGATCATTTGCAGTCTGAAAGTGGAACCTCTGTCCCAGCAGAGGACAGCAGGTTTTCCTTAGGGACATTTCTATAAATTGCACTATGAATTTTACACTCCATCTTGGAAAGTAAAATTAATAAGTGGCCCCATCCCTGATGATTAGCACCCTGCCCATAATGTAAATATATCATGACCGTGCTTTAAATTGGGTGATGTGCAGTGTTAGATTTGCGGCAAATTAAAAGTGTTGTATTTTGGCCAAAAGGTAAAAAAAAGATATTTTTGCCACATGGGTATAGTACAAAGTGTTTTATTGGCATACTTCAAACAGGATTCAAGGTGGGCTTTCTTGAGGAATGGCTACTCACTATGGCTATTCCCTACTTAACATATAGGCCTGAATACCAAGCAATACATCTGCTGAAAAACAAGATACCACTCATTACCTCACTAATACAATCCCCACGGTGGAGGTAGCATCATGCATTGGGGACGCTTCTCAGCGGAAGGGACTGGGTGAGGAATGAGGGAAGGATGAACCGAGCAAAATAAAGAGAGGTCCTTTCCTGTCTGGTTAGACCTGTTAGGGGTTATCTTTGGATGGGCCAAAGTGTCTCGAGACCCCCTAATCTTAGTGCATAGTTTTACACTCGTACAGTACCGTGCTCGGGGCCTAGGCTCAGCCTGCCACGTCTCGGTCCTAATTTTTTACATTGCATTAGTTTCTGTGATGGGTGACCAGGGTCTGTCTGAACCACATGCTGAGGTGTCCTTTTGGATCCAAGAAAAATCTGTGAGGACAATTCTGAATGTACCTTGACAAATACTGATGTCACAAAACAGGTAAAAGTCGCAGACAAAAAATTACTGCACCATCTTGTAGCATTTCTAGCTCACAGGGTTGCAGCTTTCACAGAAAATGCTGTGACAGTTGAGTGTGTTACCGGAACTTACGACTCTGAAAAAACACTTCAAATCTATCTGTGCACAGAAAAAATTGACTTTAGGTTTCTTATATTTCTGACTTCTAGTTTTGGAACACAGCACTAATAGGGGTAATGACAATAACTACTTCTTGTAATTTTGCCATTTATGCCCTTTCTGTGTCAGCAAAACACATTTAATCCAAGTGTTCCTCCACAAATCTCTGAAAAACATTTGGGTCTGCTTCAGACGGTTATAATGGTTATTCATTGATTTATAAAGGTACGTGTGTGAAATGAAGTTAAAGGTGTGCGTGGTATATGTTTACAAATATGCAGTACCAGCCAAAAGCTTGGACACACTTCCCTATTCAAGTGAATGGCTAAATGTGTCCAAACTTTGGACTGGCAATATAAGAATATACTGTATATACATTACCCTCTAGAATTATTGGTACTCTAGGTAAATATAATACTTCATTTAGCTCTCCTCTGAAAGCTGATGAGGGTAATACAGACCTCAAATAATTCTGTGAACCACATGGAGATCCAATAAAGGCCAACACATTACTTTGACCTTAATAGGCGAACATGAGGTCTTCACATTGCTGACATTGGGTCCCCGTAATAGATTTTTGGATTCTCTTCCAACACTTATACACACACACACACACACACACACACACACACACACACACACACACACACACAAACACAAACAAACACACAGCCTAAGTACACAACTAACACCAAAGCATATTCAGACGGTCACTTCTGCCAAGAGGGCCACAGGCAAACACATCCACCACATGCAAGATCACATCATATTTCAGCAAGATTGCTGAATGGTTCAAATGAATTGAAGACCAATCCACAGTCCAAGAAATGAGTTGGCTGCTTTGCTAGAGCATCCAGCAGCACCCCCCAATGGTGCCACTTGTACCAATACGCTGGTGGACACTACACACTGCTTTAAACAAACAGGGTACATGAAATTTTGGGAAGATAAAAATGTGCTTAACATGGCTGTTAACCATTTTAATCAGAGCTTGCATGACAGACAAATATGTTTTCTTCACAATACATTCCTGTAAGTTCATACCATTTCGAACATTAATTTAACCAAACCAGCCTAGGAACGAACAACACTTCAACAACAATTTAAATGCTGTGGTTTGAAACAAAGACAGGAAGTGATGGACATAGAAGAATGTGAAATGCCTGACTTAGAGGCATGCATTTAAGACTTAAAAGCATGTAATTTACCCCAAAGTCTGTATTGATAGTGGCTCCTTCACAAGTTGCTAGAGCTGTCATTTAGAGAGAAAAATCTGTGAATAAAAAAATAATAATTTAAATGAAATGCAAAGTTTGTTTGTGAAAATATATTTAAACTATTCATTTTTTATTGTGTATTTTTTATTAATTCTTTGCCAGCTTAACTGCTTAACTGATCTTTTTTTGTAGACAAACATACCAGAAATTACATCTCTCATTTACGTATATATAGTGAAATTATTATTCAGAGACGCAAGTAATGTAAATAGATGGTGGATTTTACATGACTTACATTATGTTTTGATAGTTTGTTGTGCTACACAGACACGAAAAATAAGGAGGTCTCTCATCCGATCCAATTCCTTTACCAGAGTGGGTCCATAATTAACTTGTGCTTGGCTGGCACTTCAAATCAGATATAAGCAGGCTGAGACCCCAGCATCCATAAGCAGCATAAATTCTTCCTCTGTGGTAAGACTCTCTATTTTTTGAGAAAGAACATTACATTTTCTGTACTTCACTTCTGTATTTGAGTTCTGCATTTGTTTGTACATTTACCTTGTAAGGTTTTACAATATGTTACAATTGTTACATTGTTACAAGTCTCAAATTCAAAATGTAAAATGGTTTTATTTTATTTATTTTTTACTGCTTTAACTATTGAAAATTCTGACTATTATGAACTATTGTGAATGTGTTGTATATTGTATGTAGATTAAATTTAGGACAAAAGTGGTGCTCCTTCCAATTAAGGCTGTGGTCTAGAATTTAACTGGGTTTTGAGTTGTATTGATTATATTTATTGACCATGTCATTAGAAGTGAGTTACTGCTAGGAAAATGACTGTTATAGTTGTACCTGAAGTTGAATTGGACATGGACATAATGACCGAATTTAATGATTTATAGGCCATTGGGGGTTAAATGATGTCATAGTTAAGAAGCCATATTTATGACACAAAATTGTTTCTCAAGGTCTTCCAAGAAGTAAAAATTCATCTGTAGGAGGGGGAAAAGAAGGTGAGTCATGGTTTGAGTCTTCACATAACAAATGATGAATATTCTTTAAGAGACACCGCTCATCTAACTCTATTGACTGCAGAAGAAGCACAGCGAAAAAAAATCATGTCTGTTGTTTGAACTCTTCCCTACAGCTCCGTCACCATGAGTACGGACGCGGAGATGCAAATCTACGGCAAGGCTGCCATATACCTCCGTAAGCCTGAGAAGGAGAGGATGGAGGCACAAACTGCTCCCTTTGACTCAAAGAACGCCTGCTATGTGGCAGATGTCAAGGAGCTGTACCTTAAGGGTTTGGTCACCGCCAGATCTGAAGGAAAGTGTGTTGTGACAGTTTCCCATCCAGACGGCACTAAGACGGTAAGACTGGTTGGAAAATTATGAATGTTTGTGTAATTATTTGAAAAGTATTGGGCAAACAAAAAGATAAACGAAATATAAAAAAATCTGAATAATACATAAACTACATTTCTAATAAATGTCATGGTATTTTTTTATACTGACTAGTGAAAAAGCATCATGCATGTATCAGTGAGTGAACTGAAAGATTGAACAGTTCATTGAACAACAAGCGGTCAGTGATGTCTAATTTGATCTGCAAGTAATCTATATTTCTGACTGGTTCAGGAAGGAAAAGAGTTCAAAGAGGCAGATGTCTACCAGATGAACCCCCCTAAGTATGACAAGATTGAGGACATGGCCATGATGACCTACCTGAATGAAGCCTCTGTCCTGTATAACCTCAAAGAGCGCTATGCAGCATGGATGATCTATGTAAGAAACCTACATAAACATGCACACAATTACACACAAACATTCAGTACTACACATCAAAAGATGTAGAAATCAAAACTTACCAAGTCAGTATAACAAGTGACATCTACCACATCCTGTCATAAATCCAGGTGAAAGTCAACCTGATTTACCTAACACCCTATTGTGTATTCCTTTTATCCAGACCTACTCTGGGCTCTTCTGTGCCACGGTGAACCCCTACAAGTGGCTCCCTGTGTACGACATGGAGGTTGTCAACGCCTACAGAGGAAAGAAGAGGATGGAGGCTCCACCCCACATCTTCTCCGTCTCTGATAACGCCTTCCAGTTCATGCAGATTGGTATGAGCTCTTATGGACGGATTGAAAAATGCATATACTCTACATGAAGAGAGTCTTGTAGAGCTTAAAGTTTATATACCCATGAGCAAGAAAGTGGATCGTAATTGCTCTTTCACATCACCCTGAGAATCGACTAAACTAAAAATCTAAAGTTAAAATACAATTTATAGAGGTATCTACGGTTTTCTTGACTAGATTAGAACACTGATGTCAGATTTAAGGAAAGTTTTTGAAAATTGTTATTCATGCTGATGATTTGAATGCAATAATATAGCCATAATGTTGACTGAGTATGATGAAAACAATATGTTTTTGGGTTACAGACCAGGAGAACCAGTCAGTCCTGATTACGTAAGTTCTTTACAAAAATCAAATTTAAGAAAGTGTTTTGACTGTACACAATAATGAGTCACTGTGTGGGAAAGTTTGTTGATGAATTTTAGATGAAGAAAAACATATTTTTTTTATTTTTCAATGCTTTTTTTTAGCAAAGGCAATTCTGACAGTTAAAACATGCGATTAAAACTCATCTTTCTCTGTCATGAACCAGTGGAGAATCTGGTGCAGGAAAGACTGTGAACACGAAACGTGTCATCCAGTACTTTGCCACCATTGCAGTGTCTGGTGTCAAGAAGGAAGTAGACCCTAGCAAAATGCAGGTATGTTGTGACTTTAAAACATTTATATTCAGCAGGTTGCTCAAACGATCTCAAAAAACTGTTTTCCACTTTGCCATTTTCTGAGTAAAATGTTATTGTCTCAATCAGGGGTCTCTTGAGGATCAGATCATTGCAGCTAACCCTCTACTGGAGGCTTATGGTAATGCAAAGACAGTGAGGAATGACAACTCCTCTCGCTTTGTAAGTATGAAGGCCTGGTACCACTGTGGAAGCATATATCAGCAGCAACTAAATGTTATGTGTAAAGTGGTATAACACTGTTGTATACATTTGATGTGTTGAACTATTTCTAACCCTCATGTTCTACTACAGGGTAAATTCATCAGGATTCACTTTCAAGGAAGCAAACTGGCCAAAGCTGACATTGAGACCTGTGAGTCCGTTTGGATTGTTTCTCAAGTGTTTCTCTACATTTCTTAAATTGGAGATCTTATCATCAAATGTTATATGATCTCATTTCTATGTGTCACTTTGTGTCCCTCTCTTTCCCTCTCAGACCTGCTGGAGAAGTCCAGAGTGTCCTTCCAGCTGCCCGATGAGAGAGGCTACCACATCTTCTTCCAGATGATGACCAACCACAAACCTGAGATTGTTGGTACGGTAAAGTAGAGGCTCAGGGAAAATGATTCCCACCCCATGTGTGGAATAAAACTATTACAATGACTTCATCCAAGGATTCAAGGCATCTAGACATGGAAGGTCTTTATCAAATTTGCACTGTGATACTCTAGTTCAGGAATCTCTGTCTCCTCTGTAGATAGTATTTACAGTATTTACTGCATGTATCCATGAATCCATATATTGAGGAGAGGAGGAAAGTCAAGAGGTTTAAGAGTTTTAACTGAACTGTTGTTCTCTGTTGTCCACAGAAATGTCCCTCATCACAACCAACCCCTATGACTTCCCCATGTGTAGCCAGGGTCAGATCACTGTGGCCAGCATCAACGACAAGGAAGAGCTGGATGCCACAGATGTAAGTCAAAAAAAAGAATAAAGTCTCAGATTAGGATGGTAGGAAACATACCAACTAAAAAAGAACTATGCAATGCCAACTAGTTGGCAACGTGGTATTTTGATTGTTTTGTTTGATGCTCAATGCCTTTGTCAGCTGTGTACCTCAATTCACCCTTGTCTTTGAAGCACATGGCCAATGAAAAGAGACATCCACAAGAAAGCACCAGAAGGTGCCCTGTGGAACTGTGTATCACTCTTTTCCTGATGTCATCTACTAGTGTTCGCCATGCGTAATCATTTGTAACAAAAAAGCCTTTTAAATGTTTCCATCCAAGTTGTTCTGCCATGTGAGCAACGATCTGTAGTTTATTGTAACTAAGCAAACTACTGTTCATTTCATCCCATCCTCTCTAAACCCAGGATGCCATTACAATTCTGGGCTTCACTAATGAAGAGAAGATGTCCATCTACAAGCTGACAGGAGCTGTTTTGCACCATGGCAACTTGAAATTCAAGCAGAAGCAGCGTGAGGAGCAGGCCGAGCCAGACGGCACAGAGGGTGAGTCCCACTCATGGATGTACAACAACTAAAATACAAGATCCGTTAACAGACCCAAACACGGAAACTAAACACATGAGACAGGCACACATAAAAGTCAAGCCAAACATTCATTTTGGAAATTAATTTCATACTTGCAGGAATTATTTCAAATGAGGGCCAATTTGTGTGTGTGACTTAAAAAAAATCCTCTAGTGAACCTGAATCTGTTGTTCTTGGTTTTCTCTCCAGTGGCTGATAAAATCGGTTACCTGTTGGGCCTGAACTCATCTGAGATGTTGAAGGCTCTCTGCTACCCCAGAGTGAAGGTCGGCAATGAGTATGTGACTAAAGGACAGACTGTACCTCAGGTAAGACACACCTACCATTCTCTGAGCAGCATATTTGTTTAGGGAGGAGTACATTGCAATAAAAAATTTTTTTGTTTTTCCATAGCTCTTATAACTAGACATTGTCAATTTAATGTATTTATCTGAGGTATTATGATTTCAGGTTAACAACTCAGTTTCAGCCCTGGCCAAGTCCATCTATGAGAGGATGTTCTTGTGGATGGTCGTCCGTATCAACGAGATGTTGGACACCAAGAACCCAAGACAGTTCTATATTGGTGTGCTGGATATTGCTGGATTTGAGATCTTTGATGTGAGTATGAGACCAGAAGAAGCCAGTTAGTTGTAATTCTGAAGGATTACAGTCTCGTATTATGATGATGACCTGTTTTGATTTTCATTCAACAGTATAACAGCATGGAACAGCTGTGCATCAACTTCACCAATGAGAAACTGCAACAGTTTTTCAACCACACCATGTTTGTCCTGGAACAAGAGGAGTACAAGAAGGA
>JACXGI010018450.1:0-13243 GCA_016801175.1 Esox masquinongy | reverse complement strand
AGTTCTCCTCCGTGTTGTAGCTACAACAATTACAGTGATAAGGCATAGTAATGGTACTTAGCTTCGGGTGTTCAGGGGTGAGTAGTTCCGTTAATTATGTCCAAATAGAGTCCCGGTGTAGAAAAGTTGGGTAAAAAGGTCAACAGATAAAAATATTGCGTTGGTAAACTCTTAAAGTAGAATTTAACCAATTAGTTTATAAAGAGTAAATTCGAAAAAGTTTGGCAGGTAGCCAGGTAGGTAACAGCAAGCAGCGTACAGCACGTCAACAATCCCACAATTGAGTTCACTTCTCCAAATAGGGTATTTTACTGTATTAATTTTAATTAAATGTTATTTTCACTTGGATATTGCGGGAACTTACAGACATAAATAGCTTTATAAATAAAACACTAATACAATTAAAGGTATGTTTGAAATGGGATTGTTAAAGGTAATGGCACAATGTGTTGTGCCTAAAAACAGGTGGCCTCAAATTAAAGCTGTGATATATTGGTCATATTCCACACCCCCCTGTGCCTGATTGCTTACATATCCCATTGCTCTAAACCAGTGTTTCTCAACCCTGCTCCTGGGCGCCCCCCTGCTCTGCATGTTTTGGATCTCTCCCTGCTCTGTCACACCTGATTCAAATGATCATCTCATTATCAATTCCTTCATGAGCTGCATCAGGTATGTTAGGGCAGGGAGAGATCTAAAACATACAGGGCAGGGGGCGCCCAAGAGCAGGGTTGAGAAACAGTGCTCTAAACTAATTCGTATTCAGGATTTGAACTATCCAGTTCATTTTAGTAACAGACCTATCTGTTATGGCATTATTGTACGATATCTCTTCATTAATATGAAATAAATGTATTGTTTTGTTACTCTTATCACCAGTTAAAAAACAGTGCATTCCTGCATACAGTATTTTGCATTACATGCAGCAAGTTTCTGATCCTTAACATAACACTGTTTATCATTATAACTCACCACTATGATTATTTACAAGGACATACTCTTTTCAAAGTCGAAAAATTGCACTTCTTGATCTTGACTGATGGGATGATACGATTGATGCACTATATTTGTGTCCAGAGCAATATATTTACAGACCTTGAAATAAATCACTATGAGTCATTGTTGGCTCAGGACAGCCCAAAGGCACACATTTAGAGGATAATGGACAAATTCTCACTCTCTACTTCCCTCTCTCATTCTCCTGATTTTTCCTTCTTTGAGGATATCCTGGGGATATCTGTTTTTGATAATTGTTGGGGAAGTTTAACACATGCGGAGATTAGAGGCACACAATTTAAGATTAGAAAAAAGCAGAACAATACAGTGCAGCGAGTAGGAGGTGAGCAAAATTCATCTGAAGAACGCTCCGCTTAATTTCTCTCTATAAGGGCACGTAGGTGTCAGGTGATGAGCTTGATGTCTTTAAGAAAGGCTGATGGGTAATCTAGGGTGGGTGAATATTCCCCTTCAGAGATTGGTCAAATGTGGTGTGTTGTGTAGCTAAAGCTTTCACTGAAGAGATTCCAATTTCTCAAAATGCAGGAACTTATCTTGACATTACATTGTTATATCAATGGTTTATTGTGGTGACAGTAGTAAAGGTATGATTTGACTGTCAAATAAGAGGATTGCCTTGTTTGCGCCCCTCCAAAATATAACTGGTTATTTGAGTGGTCACAAGACTGGGTGCCTCTTCACCTTACACAAACGTGTTGTATTCATTGTATCACACTCCAGTCTCATTTTTAGTGTAATTCTAAGCAATGCTGTAATGTTCTATGTCCATAGAAATTAGACCTGATGTTTTATTCATGGACCAGCCTGCACACTAGAGATGGCCAGAGAAATCAGAAAAAAATACATTGATATGATCAATCAATCAAATTTATTTCACAAAGCCATTTTTAAATCAGCAGTTACATCAGCAGTCACAAATTGCTTTTACATATACCAAACCTAAAACGATTATAGCCTACAGAGTTCACACCCTTCGCATGTGCGTTGGGGATGGCATGGGGGAACGCTAGTAAGCCAGTAACTTCGCTCAGGAGTCTTTAATAAACACTTCAAAATTGAGACTGAATCTGCGTCTCTCGCATTCATCGGCAGATCATTCCAGAATGATGGAGCTCTGTGGGAGAAAGCTCCAGCTGTTTGTCTACATAACCCATGTTGAAAAAAAACATAAATAAAAACATTATTTTCATTGAATCAACCTGGACCTGGATATGCACTAGTGTGGTATTTCAATAGAACCAGCTGCCTGGATCAATCTAATCAATCTAAATGAAATAAATTCCTGCCAAGGTCTGCATAACGGGCCCTGAAGATTGTGTGCAAAAATTGGCATTAATAATTCATTTAAGGCTTTCATTATTCATGAGTGGGATTGTGCAGTATGAGTGTGCAGAAACTTAGATGGTTAATCGGAAGAGGATTTTCTCGGTGCAGCTGCTTGCAACAATTTATGGCATATTTATAGCATATGCTATATAGCATAGCATATTGTTTTTGTTTTGTTCATAATGTGTAGTCATTAGGAAGTGCTACTCTCCAGATTTTGATTGATCGCTTTTTCATTCTAATTCATTCATAGCCATTTAAAACCTCAGGAATATTTCATGCTACTATGTCTAGGTCTAAGGTAAATTTGGGGTACATTTTATGTCAGTCAATTCAGGAAGTAACCTATCATTAATTACTTGTCAATAAACAGGAAAGGAGAGTTAATACAGTTTAAAAAATATATTTTTCTGATTTCTGGACAAAAAGTACTTTTCGAACTGAATAACTTTGACCCTATCCCAAATACTAAAAACTATATGTGTCAGTCAATCCTTACAAAAATTGTATTTAACATATTTATATTAAATTAATTACACTTTTTTTTCATACTTTCACTGTAGTCCCACCCTGGTAATTACTAGGTTGTAAATATGTAGCAATAAGGAGGTGGCACAACAGCAGCCCTCTAAAGGGATTGCTTACCTGGCAACCGTAGAGTAGCCCAGTAGCCTTATTGATGGGGCATATGGCTATTTAGTCAAGTAGTACTGTACTACTGCTTCTGCCGTAGTTTTCTTCACACAGCCCAGCCACCCTTTTAAAGACCAACTGCAACTGTGATTCTAGCTTTTTAATATTAATTGTAATACAGCACTATACAAAAGTCTTGTACCATCTGAGAAAAGAAGGCAGTAAGTGTTTATTTTTTCATAGAAACCCTATAGAACATTAAAGCGGGAAGCAGAGTCAACGAAGTACACCTTTTGACCATGAGAAGAAGGTGCTAAGTAATTCATCAATTGATATGTTAACACAATGTTAGAATGGACACCCAGGACGACAAGTTAATGAACAGCCTTCCCTTTTTCTTCGCTTACCCTACATGCACATTCATTCATAAATTGATTGTCATAATGTGTTATGTCATTGTTTATTTATCTTAGATTGGTAAATGTGTTGGTAGATTTAACCCTTGTTTGGTGTTCGGGTCTGTGGGACCTGTTTTCATTTTTTATCAAAAGAAAAATGATGCGATTAATTATTTTTTCAAACTCATTGGCCTTGGCTCATTTTCTGTGAAGAACATACATCAGAACACGTTTTCAATGACCACACATTGTACACCCCCCCTACACATTTATATTACATACAGGATGTTTGGATCCACTGGACCCGGGTCTAATAAAACTGTGGAAATTGTAGGTCCGGTGTACCTTCAATCTGTCCTCCTCCTGTCTGGGCCTGCTGTTAGTATGTGTGTGTGTGAGTGTAAGTGTGAGTTTTGTGTTTCTGCCCCTGCTGTTCCAACACAAGGTTGCAACATTGTTGCAAAATTCAAGCACTAACAATGTCTGCTCTCACATTCCCACACATTTTACCCTCTGTCTTGCGGGAACCAATCTTTATTTTCTCATACTCTATCCCAGCTGCAAATTTGGGGCGAGACACAATAAATATGGCTTTGCCAGTGTGGTTCCTTATCACAACTGATCAAGATGGCCTGTTCAGAGGGCCTTGCAATTGATTTTGGAAAAGAGAGAAGCTTTTGATGATGATGTAGAGAAAGAGGTTTCAGAATGTGAGGATAACATTTCTGAAAAATCAGAGTCTGACAATGACTTTGAAGAAGAGGATAAGATTGAGCATCAGCTAGTTCCAAAACGAAGATGAGCCACAGGACCAGCCCGTCAGCAGCCAGCCCCAGGACCAGAATAAGTCCGTCAGCAGCTCGCAAGTGAAGAAATATGGATGTCAAAAGTGACATCCAAATTCTTCTTGCCCAAGAAATGAGCCACCCCGCATGGCTGCCAATGTGATAAGGATGCAACCAGGGCCAACACGGATGGCAGTTACTCATGTGCAGGACATCATTGAGCTTTTCGTCCCAGATTCCATCCAGAAAATTATTCTGGATTGCACTAATTTAGAAAGAAGGCATGTTTTTGGAGAGAGGTGGAAGGAGATGGACCAAACCCATTTACATGCCTACTTTGGGGTTCTTATCCTGGGGTTTTCAGGTCCAAAGGGGAATCCACAGAATCCCTGTGGGATGCAGAAACTGGCAGATAACTTTTCCGTGCAACAATGTCTCTGAAAAACTTCCACATAATTTCCAGGATTATCTGCTTTGATAACCGAGACGACAGACCAGCTCGATGGCAGAGAGTCAAGCTAGCTGCCATCAGGACAGTGTCGGCAGCTATATACCATCTAAACCTGCAAAATATAGTATAAAGATCTGGGCTGCCTGTGATGCCACTTCCTCATATGCTTGGAACTTACAAGTCTACACAGGGAAACCTGATGGAGGAGCCCCTGAGGAAAATCAAGGAATGAGAGTTGTCCTGGACATGACTCAGGGACTCAGTAGACACAACATCACGTGAAATTTTTTTGACCTTGCACAAGACAGGAGCTCCTAAAGAGGAAGCTGACCATGGTGGGAACGATATAGAAAAACAAGTCTGAGCTTCCACCCCATCTGCTGACTACAAAGAACAGGCCTGTCAAGTCATCCAGGTTTGTGTACACGGCAGATACATCCCTGGTATCTTCTGTGCAAAAGGCAAGAATGTGGTACTCATGAGTACACTGTACAGGGATGGGTGAATCTGTGGCCAGGAGAATCAAAAACCAGAGATCATCATGGATTATAATGCCACAAAATGAGGGATGGAAAAGCTGGTGACTGCCTACAGCTGCAAAAGGAGGACCCTATGCTGGCCACTGGTGATATTCTTTGACATATTGGACATTTCAGGGTACAATGCCTTTGTCATCTGCATGGCACTGAACCCAAAGAGGAACAGAGGGAAGCTCCAGAGGAGACGCCTCTTTCTCGAGGAACTGGGAAAGGCACTGGTGAGACCTCAAATCCAGAGAAGACAACATGTTCCAAAAACCCCAGCCTCTGCAGCCATCATGAGGAGGATTCAGGAGGAGAATGCTGGTGCCCCATCCTCCTGACCTACAGAACCACCATCTGCAGAGCCTGAAGTGTGTGATGCTGTTGCAGTATGTCTGACACTCATACCTTGTGAGAGAGAGAGGTGTTAGTAAAATTCCTGATCTTTTCATTATTCTAGGTTGCGGCCAGCAGCAACAAAAAGAAGTGCTGCGAAGTGTGTGGACCCAAGATGGAGAGAAAAACACAATATACATGCATCAAGTGCAAGAAGTACATATGCAACACACACAGTAAAACTCTGCCCCCGCATGTGTTGTATAGTCTGGTATGAAAAGGCAATGTGTTCAATGGGGCTGATGTGTTGTCTAGACTGACATGGTTACTGTGTGTTCAGCTTGTGTTGTGTAAACTGACTTGAATGGGTTAAATTTCTAATGAAGTTCAAATAAATAAAAATCAAGTTATGAAAAACCTTGCTTCATTTGTAAATTTGTTGAATTTTTTTCCACTCATATCTTGATTATAATTTATTTTCTTTTTTTATTACATTTTATTAAAAAACAATCAAAAAACGAGTAGCACTTTAATTCACAAATGTAAACTAACAAAGGTAAAGGGAAAATATTAACCATATATGCTGTTTATATTGCTTGTATCATCAAATCAAATTTATTTATAAAGCCCTTTTTACATCAGCAGTTGTCACAAAGTGCTTTTACAAAACACCCGGCCTTAAACCCCAAGGAGCAAACAACAATAGTGTTGAATTTCAGTGGCTAGGAAAAACTCGAAACCTAGAGAGGAACCAGGCTCAGAGGGGTGACCAGTCCTCTTCTGGCTGTGCCGAGTGAACAAATTAAGAGTACAAGTTGTAATAATTCATAAATGCATGTGGGCTGAGTCCAGAGTCTATTTAAATCTAGTCCAGGTCGGAAGCATGACCAGATGGACGAGGACAGGGACAACCCGGGGTGGGGTCAGCAGAGTGGCAGCTGAAATCGTCAGGTATCGTCTTGATCTGCAACACAACCAGGAGGACTTTGGACAGGGACAGCAACGGGTCTCTCAAGCCTGGTACTCCGGAGGTGTGGGCCAAAACCTTAAAGGTGAAAGCCCTTCCCACTCCTACTACCACATCCTATGAATGCCTGGCCTATGGTTTGGCTGGCCCTGAATCACTGCAAGTCATCTTAATTTACCACCCTCCCAAACCGTCTTTTGTTTTTATCTCAGATCTCTCAGAGTTTCTCACAACTGTCTGTTGCACGTCACCTTCTACACTAATGCTGGGTGACTTTGACATGCTACTGAATTTTTGTCTCTCCTGGATTGTTTCAATTTCAGACAGCATGTACAGTTTCCCACACACAACAAAGGACATGTCCTGGACCTTGTATGCTCAACAGGGTTCTCCCCCTCCGTTCTGTGTGGCCTGGATCTTGCCATCTCTGACCATCTTGCCATCTTGTAATGTAATGTTGACATCGCTCTAACCAAGCTTCAGCAGAAACGTAACATTACGTATCGAAACATTAAGTCTGTTGACACATCTGTTCTTGAAAACAGACTGCAAACTAATAATAACCCAGCTCCTCAACCTTCCTCTATTGAGGAGTTGGTGTCTCATTATGACACACTCCTCTCATTCAGCCTTGATTCTGATGCCCCTCTAAGATCTCGGTGCGTCTCATTCTCTTTGTCCGCTCCATGGTTTACCCCTGAGCTGCGTCTGATGAAGTCTACTGGAGAGACTTTTTAAAAGGTCTGGTCTCACAGTCCACTTCGAGGCCTACAGAGAGCATGTCAAGTGTTACAAGACTGCTCTCTCTCAGGCCAAATCAGTGTACTATTCCAACCTTATTAATAAAAGCAAATCAGATCCCAGAACTCTTTTCTCCACCATTAACCGGCTACTTCAGCCCCTGGATTCCTCGGCCCTCATTGGCTCTGTGTAATTTGTTTTTGGATTTTTTTCAGACAAAAATTGAATCCATCTACAATCAACTTCAGTTATCAACCACATTGTCCCCATCCCAAGACATGGCTAGCTCTAACCTAACAGCCCTCCGACCGGACATAAGTTTCTCGGCTTTCTCACCTGTTGATGCCACCCACATTGAAGAGTTGATCACCAGATCTAAAGCCTCCACCTGCTCATTGGATCCCATGCCTACATCTCTGGTCAAGGCCTGCCTACCTTCTCTGTACCCTCTTGTGGTGAATATTTTGAATTGTTCTCTACTGACTGGCACTGTCCCTCCCTCACCCGTCTAATCTTAGCAACTATAGACCCATTTCCAATCTCCTGTTTCTAGCAAAACTCCTGGAGAGGGCAGCTGCTACCTAACTACAGTGTCACATGACAAACCACGACCTGTATGAACCTTTCCAATCGGGGTTCCGAGCTAAGCACAGCACTGAGACTGCCCTCGTCAAAGTCATCAACGATCTCCTCACTGCTGCGGACGCTCGCCACTTCAATATTTTCATATATTTCAGATGACACGCAGATCTACATCCACACCAAACACAACTCTCAACTTCCTCCCCCATCCCTGATCAGCTGTCTTAAAGACATAAAAAAATGGATGACATCAAATTTACTCAAACTCAACAGCAGTAAAACTGAGATCATGTTGGTGGCTCCCAAGGCTCTACTCAACAAAATTGGTGACTTTGTGATGTCGATCGACGGCTGCTCCATCTGCCCATCCTCCAAGGTCAAAAACCTGGGTGTCATTTTTGACTCTACTCTCTTTTTTGACCTCCACATAAAGTCTGTCACCATATCAGCTTTCTTCCACCTCCGTAACATCTCTTGGCTCCGCTCATCCCTCACGGACCCAGTTGCAGAGGCCCTCATACACGCCTTCATAACATCACGTCTGGACTACTGTAATGGAGTCTTGTATGGGTTAACAGGCAAAGCCCTGGACAGGCTCCAGTATGTTCAAAACTCAGCTGCCAGAATTCTCACACGCACCAAACCCTGGGAGCACATCACTCCAACACTGTACAATCTTCACTGGCTTCCTGTCAAGTTCCACATCAATTACAAAATCCTGCTCCTCACCTACAAGGCCCTTCACGGCCTTGCCCCCTCATACCTGTCCAACCTCCTTCACATACACAACCCCTCTCGTAGGCTCCGTTCCCCTGACACTGGACTTCTTACCTCTCCAAAAACTGGACTCTGTAACATGGGGGACCAGGCATTCAGTGTTGCGGCCCCTAAACTTTAGAACTCTCTCCCTTCTGCCACCTGCAACTCAGATTCCATCACAATCTTCAAAAATAGACTGAAAACGGACTTGTTCATGCTGGCTTTTCCTACTGTGTAGCTCACCCTAAGCCTTGTTTACAGTTCCTACTATTGTGTTTTTGTTTTTTGTTGATGTACAGTGTCCTTGGGTTTCCTGAAAGGCGCTAAAAATCCCATGTATTATTATTATTATTATTAAGACCTCATGTCCTCCTAAGTTTAAAAGATGGAAAATGTAGAAAATGCATTCCTTAGATATACAAGGGTTTATAGTGGAGAAGGAGAACTGACCCTACTCCCCCGGCACAATAATATAGCAGCGTAAGACCTTGGGGCTGAGACAGGGGGGTCCAGTGACACTGTGGCCCTATCCGGGGGAGGCCCCGGACAGGGCCCAACAGGCAGGAAATAAATCCACCCACATTGCCAAGCATCAACCAAAGGCACACCCACCAACCACAACCACCCTGAATGAGGGCTGAGAATTGCCAGCAGAGTTCAGCCCAATTGCACGATGTGCGCGACAGTGAGACAACAACAAGCCAGTGACCCCACCCCCGAATGGCATTCGAATGGCGAGCCCATCTGGCAAGACAGCAAGGGTGGACAGTATCATGGTCACCTTCACGCCCCTGAGCCAGACTTCACTTAATCATAGACCATGCTAAAGAGATGAGTCTTTAGTAGAAACTTAAAAGTTTGCACTGAGTCTGCATTTCTAACCTTAATTGGCAAATCATTCCGTAGTAGTGGAGCTCTATGAGAGAAGGCCCTGCCTCCGGCTGTTTGTTTTGAAATTCTAGGTACAATTAGAAGGCCTGCATCTTGCAATCTAAGGTTACGTGTAGGTATGTATGGCTGGATCATTTCAGTGAGGTAAGTAGGAGCAAGTCCATGTATTGACTTATAGGTTAACAATAAAACCTTAAAATCAGCCCTTACGCTAACAGGCTGCCAGTGTAAAGAGGCTAGTACTGGAGTAATGTGTTCAAATTTTTTAGTTCTAGTTAGGATTATAGCAGCCATGTGCAGCACTAATTGAGGTTTATTTATTGATTTCTCAGAGTAACCGGAAAAAAGAGCATTGCAGTAATCTAATCTAGAAGTAAAAAAAGCATGGAATTGTTTTTCTGCATCAGTTTTTGATAGAACATTTCTGATTTTTGCAATGTTTCGAAGAGAAGATGAAAATAAGCAACTCTTGAGACATATTTTATATGTTCATCAAAGGAGAGGTCAGGGTCGAGGGTAACGCCAAGGTTTCTTACAGTTTTTTTGGGATACGACCATTCAGCTGTTGAGGTTCACAGTGAGATCTGCCAACAAAGCTCTTTGTTTCTTGGGTCCTAAAATTAGCATTTCTGTTTTTCTTGAGTTTAAAAGCAAGAAGTTCTCAGTAATCTACTTACTAATATCTGAAACGCATGCTTCTAAAGTATCTAATTTTGGGGCTTCTCCATGCTTCATTGAAATATATAACTGTGTGTCATCAGCATAACAGTGAAAATTGACATTGTGATTTTGTATTACATCACCCAGAGGCAGCATATATAGTGAGAACAATAATGGGCCCAAAACCGAGCCCTGAGGAACAACCAAACATACCTTTGATTTGTCAGAGGATATGCCATCCACACATACGAACTGATATCTTTCAGATAAATAAGATTTAAACCAGGCTAGAACATGTCCACGTAGCCCAATATGGGTTTCCAGTCTCTCTAAGAGAAGGGAGTGATCAATAGTGTCAAAGGCAGCACTAAGATCAAGAAGCAGCCGGATGGATGCGGAACCTTTGTCTGAGGCCATTAGAAGGTCATTTGTTACCTTCACGAGTGCAGTCTCAGTACTATGATGGGGTCTGAAACTGGACTGGAGCATTTCATAAATGTTATTTGTCTTCAGGAATGCATTCAGTTATTGGGAAGCACATTTTTCTAAGATTTTTGAGAGGAACGGGAGGTTCCATATTGGCCTATAATTGTTTAATATGTCTGGATCCAGATTAGATTTTTTTAGAAGAGGCTTAATTTCCCATTTTTTTAGTGAGTTTGGTACACATCCGGAGGATAGGGAGCAATTTATTATGTTCAACATTGGCTGACCTAGCACCAGAAATAGCTCCTTAAGTAATTTTGTTGGAATCGGCTCTAGTTGACCATTTGTGGGTTTAGAACTCATTACAAATTTAGTGAATGTGTCGAGCAATACGGGATCAAAAAATTCAAGTGTCCCCATTGACACCTGGTCAGGGAGGTTCAGGACATTCTCAGGACAACTGAGATTTTGGGGACGATAACTATTTAAGGAGTCAGTTATTTGTTTTCTAATGGTGATGATCTTTTCTTCAAAGAAGTTCATGTATTCATTACAGTTAAAGTGTAGACCGACTTCACTTGTTCAGCATTGCTTTTTTGTTAACTTCGCAACTGTATTAAAGAGAAATATTGGATTCTCGATTAAATTGTTTGCAGATTTTTTTACTCTGTCATCGATGAGCAAGCTTGGAAGAATATCAAGAAATCTGTTTCTAGCCCGAGAATTTATTATTTATGATTGTGGCAGTGCGTTGGACCCGAGACATGTTGGACAAAACCCATTGATGTCACGGTACGGTGAGGACAGCGCCACCGTCCCGTACACCTCCAGTTCCCGTCACTCCACAAACACATCCCGGACTTGTTTCGTGTCACATGTCTTCAACTATTCACACCAGGTCCCAATCATCTCATTAGTATGTGTTTAAATGTTTCCCCTCTGCTCCCCACATTTGTCGATCATTGTTGTTGCTGTCTGTATGCACATGTATCCGGTGAGTCCTTTCTTTTGCTGTTTAAATATCAGCCCCTTTATTTTCAGTAAGTTTTTTTTGTATGCTCGGTGTTTGTTTTTGATTAAAAACCCTCCATCAAGTGTGATCTGCCTACGCCTGGTTCCTCCACTACCACCACACGTTACAATTAAGTCAATTATGGCTTCAAAGGCTTTTTGAAGAGGGTCGTTGTACTTTTCCATATAAATATTGACATCGCCAAAAATTAGAATACTATCTGCCATGACTACAAGGTTAGACAAGAACTCTGGAAACTTATTGAGGAACATTGTGTGGCCTGGTGAGCCTGTAAATAGTAGCTATGTAAAACGATTTATCAGCCTGGTTAACTTTCATGAGTAAAACTTCAAAACAATGAAAACCAGTGATGTGTTTAAGAGTAAATTTATATTTACTGTCATAAATATTAGCAACACCCCCTCCTTTTCGGGATGCACGGGACATATGTTCACTAGTATAGCCAGGAGGAGAGGCCTCATTTAGGGCAGTAAATTCATCAGGCTTTAGCCATGTTTCACACAAGCCAATAACATCTAGTTTATGATCAATGATTAATTTATTTACTGCAACTGCCTTTGGAGCAAGGGATCTAACATTTAGGAGTCCCATTTTGAAATGTGAGGTAATACAGTCATTTTTATTTGTGAGCGAGGTTGGGGAAGGCTTTATCTTAATAAGGTTGCTATTGTTAGCACTACCTTGTTAACTTTTCTCAGCCTGGAACGAGTCACAGTCACAACAGGCAAAACTATATTAACTACTCTGGCTATGCTTTCGACAGACTTCACTATGCTAGCAGGCTGGCTAACAGCCTGCATCCTGACCTGCACCCTATCTCATGGTGAGACTATAGGAGTGAGACTCCGGTCAGAGTTCCTAGATAAAACTGACTCCAGTTTTATCATCCTAGCTGGAGGATGGACTGACTCCATCCTCCAGCTAGGATGGAGTCAGTCGCTATACAGCAGATCAGGCTTGGCCCTATTTCTGGGAGTGTCCTAAAAAGAGAGCCAGTTATCTACAAACTCTACCTCCTGTGACAGGCAGAACTCCGTTTTCAAGCCAGCGATTGTGTTGCGCAAGTCTGCTGTAGAGCTCGTCACTACCCGTAGCTGGGAGGGGGCCATAGACAATTACTCGATGCCGACATATCTTTCTAGCTAATTGGGATGAAGTAAACATCTGTTAAGTATTTTAACATAAAATTTTTGATTGTGTTGAATTAAAAACCCAAAAGTGCAGCGGGTCCACCAGACCCATGAACACTGGCTGAATAACAAAAATATGAACACCACACAAGGGTTAAGATTTGTCATCTGAAGAATGTTTTTGGAAGACTAGCGTGCTTTGTAAAGCAAAGGTTTCTACTTAGAACCTTTTGAGTGGAAAGTCTTGCAGCCATTTGCAATGCCTAGTATTGAAGTACCGACCTAAAATACCTAGGTATTGAAGTACCGACCTAAAGTATTTCCCCGAGTTGGTTAATGAGAAGAGATTAAGAGGAGACAAAATCGCAGTGCCGGCAATTATCTTTACTCATACAGATATATCTGGAGACAGTGTGGCATTCAGTCCAACAGAGTCTGACACAATCACAGCACACACAGTTCTTATAGCATGAGCCCCCTACCCTAAATTTTATGGTTCAGGGCGCGGTTCCTACCATATATAAATGAGATATATGTTGTTTAACACATCTTTCATGGCAGCTGCCGTCTTCGGGTTTCCCTGTTGT
>JACXGI010018449.1:0-13245 GCA_016801175.1 Esox masquinongy | reverse complement strand
TGTCATCTGCTGGTGTTGGTCCACTGTGTTTTCTGAGGTCCAAGGTCAACGCAGCCGTCTACCAGGAAGTTTTAGAGCACTTCATGCTTCCTGCTGCTGACCAACTTTATGGAGATGCAGATTTCATTTTCCAACAGGACTTGGCACCTGCACACAGTGCCAAAGCTACCAGTACCTGGTTTAAGGACCATGGTATCCGCCGCATTGCTGCAGTAATTCAGGCAAAAGGAGCCCCAACTAAGTATTGAGTGCTGTACATGCTCATACTTTTCATGTTCATACTTTTCAGTTGGCCAACATTTCTAAAAATCCTTAAGTAATATTATAATTTTTGGAGATACTGAATTTGGGATTTTCATTAGTTGTCAGTTTTAATCATCACAATTAAATGAAATAAACATTTGAAATATATCAGTCTGTGTGTAATGAATGAATATAATATCCAAGCTTCACTTTTTGAATGGAATTACTGAAATAAATCAACTTTTTGATGATATTTTAATTATATGACCAGCACCTGTAGTTCCAATTTTCTCTTAAAAATCTCTGCTTTAAAGAAAGTCTCAACCCAGTATCAATTTGGCTTTCGACCTATTTGCTGTTTGAGGGATAACTGATGGTCGTAACCAGTCAAAACCAGAATAATGAACACAAGTATTCAGTGTAGCCAAATTAGAAAACCTAATTTTGATAATGTCACCAGTACATCTGTTTTTACCCACTTATTCCATAATGCATGAGATTAATATGATTACTTCTAATCAAATATCAAACAAACAAACTGAACATTCACATTCTCATAGTCACTATTCATCCCAACAAATTAGTTATTTCTTAGCTAAACCAAATCAAAATGGTAAGATGTATTCTACTCCATAACCATGTTAGATTTTACATCAAACAAACAATTTCCAAAAAAATAAATTAGACAAATACTGTGAATGGACACTAAGGGATGCCAATTTTAACAGATGCAAGTTTTGTGTTATAACTATGCAAACAGGGAAACCCAATTCTTCATTTAATTCTTTAAGTACCTATTTAATTCGCTCTGAACTTTTAGATCAGCTCTTGTTCATCATAATCATATCATACATTTCCCCCTGCTTTCACGTCACAAAGTCACAAAATGACTCATGAGAGAAAGCAGCACACCGAACGGACATGAAAAAAGAAAATCGATAGTAGGGATGAATCTAATATTTATTCAGTAAGGAGTCGAAAACTGAATATTCACCAAAAACAAAATTGAAAATGATAAAAACACAACATCCGCAAACAAAATCAAAAACAACAAATGTGCAACACGGTCGCTTGTGTGAGGGAATTATAAACCATATAACCCATCGATCGATACACAGTGAAACAACCCTCAAATTTGCATATGAAAATAACCAAAATTAACATTGTCACAGGCAATGGCCAAAGTACTTAGTGACAACACAAACATAATGTCTTGATTAACCTCCTAAAGTTTAGGGAATTTTTCCAACTTTGATGCATGTCTATGTTATTCCAAATAGTGGCGGTCAGCCAAAACCAAAATCACAACTTTCATGCATGTTTCATGCATCAACATCAAGATTGTTCACAATTATTCACAATGGGGGATGACTTTAGGTCTCTACCATCACTACAAGTAGGTTTCAAAACCATACATGTCAACATGAAAGCTATTGAGAAGAAAATATATTTAGCTTGCTCTTAACATTTGATTATCCCAAAACTGAATAAACTCATGTTGGGGAAATTACCAATGGTGAGACCAGTCAGAACACTCGAATTTAACCCGTAGTAAAATGCTACTGTGATTTGATGGGAAAGGTTGGTAGATGCCATCCCAGGGGGTCTGCCCCCCTTCCTGGAGCCCAGGACTTTACCCACGGCTGGTAGGCCATAAAGGCCAAATGGATCGTGTGAAATGCATGTGAAACGTAAGCTTACACACAATAAAACCTGGCATGGTCCCCAAACTATCCGTAGTAAGAGACATCATGCTTTCAAATTAGCCGATATCCCACGTTAACCGAAGGTTCAGAGTTATTGTCCTACACATCTAATATCTTTGCTGTTTGTAAAAATGTGCTCGGCTTATCAACACAGTAACGGTAGGGTGGAAAGTAAGAAACAAAATTCTCAAGAAAGGCGATGTTAACAGAAAACAGACGCATGATGTCACTAAAATCAAGGTACAATCAGTGAGTAATCCCAAGGACACTCAATCTAGACCTCTAAACACTGTCGCATCAATCTACCCCATTTGTCAATTTGCCAGTTTACCATTTTAGAATTTAAACTCCATTAACGAGTATCAGGCGTCGGATTTCAAACACAAGAATTATCTCAGTCATTATTCGTAAACACAAGCAAAGAAAAACTAGTATTTAACCAAAGTCAATTGAACATTCAAAATAGGACAGCACAATTGTATCATGGGGAACAAACGTGCTTTGGCTATTTTTCCCTCTGTTGCAGGCCGTGGCCATATTGGATGCAATTACAGTCTCCATGGGAAACAGCGTGTTTTCTTAACGCTAAAGACTATCACTACGTGGTTCCTCATTCTACTACTCCATACAAGGAGAGAGGAACACAATATTTTAACCCTTTATAATGAAACCACAAGACAATATTTTACCAAATTAGGAAAGCATCATTGTACCAATTTCCAATTTATCACTCGGATTTAATTTAGGACATTATTCTTGTATAGAATCCTAAGTCATCAGACGAATATCTCCATGTGTACCAGCTAACAGCACAACACCGGAAAGCAAATTTCAATTTCGCAGAGTCGGCGTTTAGGCAAAGGCCGAAAGAGTGGGCCTCGCCAGAGAATCACATTAACGACGCAATGAATGCGTTAACCCAAGTGTACACCAAACAAAGCAAAACCAGGCGAATTCAAAAAAACTTCCAGGTTAACAACAATCTCGATGAACAAGATCAAATATTCCACCAAGGAATACAAAATGCAGCCAATCGGAAACCCTCGTGCACAGGGAATACCAAGAGGGAAAATGCATTTACTAGGTCGACCACAACATGATATTGACAGTTCAACATCCGAAACCCATTATATACAGGAGTAATCCCTACTCCATCTCACAGTCTAACTGCGTAAAATCCGGCACGAATCGCCCCACAATAGGTTGACCGCATGGGAGTGTTACTAGTGCTATCAGGACACGGAACAATGGCGGTTTCTTAACTACAGTAGCTATAACTGAAATACCCTAAAAAATAACTTCTATTAACAAAACCATCTATCTTCTTCCACAAATCCATCAACCCTGACATACTGAAACCAACCACCTAATTTATAAATCCTGTATTCTCTAAATATGTCAGAGAAAAAACAGGGTTGTGTTAAGGAATGGCCTCACCGGTTGATGCTCCCAGGTCCGTCTCCTCTGACCGTCAGCACCCCTCCCTCAGGCGGTTCAGCGTTCCTGCGTGCTCCCGTTGGGTCACCCTCGGCGAGGCCAGAGAGGTAGCCGGAACCGTCTCCATTCTTGCGGGAACACTACATAAACAGCCGTCGTCTTGATTTCCACGGGTATCTTCCCAAACCCATTGTCCAGTCGAAAATGTTCTTCATCGATGCAGTGTCGCCGGGCAGGGTGGGACGATGTAAAAATCCCAGGCCTCCCAGCGATCGGTTCGGCGGAACACCGCGGGAGGGCGGGGATGTCAGAGGGACGATCCATCCAACCTGAGCGAAAAGAACTACAACACAGAGATCAATAAACCCCACACAAACTTCCCTAAAGCTTCCATCAGTCACCACTTTCTACATACCGTAGCCTACACCTTCCAAACAACTTTATATTATACCTTCTGCAACTTCCGTACGTTACCCCGTCCATATTCCTCCAATCTGCTCGGTAGGCCATGCATCCACCACCGAATGAAAACGCCATTTACCGGAAAACCTAATAACTCCCGAAGATCCATTTGTTCACACGTCCAAACACCACAGGTACGTTATTTTTGCCGGTCCATAGCAAGTACGAGGGGCCGTCAAAAATGTGCCACCGCACTAACCCATCATTAAACCCAGCAAACCTAGGCGTGGCGAAAACGCCGGATCCAGAGCGAACACCATGGGGTCGTCATGCCACCACCTGTCACCCTGGTACCTCGATTAACGTGCCCAGCATGCGTTAATAAGCTCGTCAGCACTTTCGCGAGATATTCCTTACACCGGTGTTTTATACAGTGGTCCAACCACCGTACTGTTAACAGTTTACTATAAGGTCCAACCTTAACTGCAGATTTTAACGATAAGGTCCAACCTTAACTGCAGATTTTTACCCCGTGGTCTAACCGCAACTGTATTGTGCTCTTACCTCCTGAGTTCAAAATTTCAGCCCGGGTACCTGTACTGATGAATCCCGAATATCATATCAGCCGGGCACCCTGACTCTCACCCCTTTCATAGCCAGCCCACGATTGAGGGAGGATTTAGGCTCCAGAGACCCAGTCTCCTGCCATGCACGGTTGACCCGTTCCGATATGATTTCGAGATACCAGGTTAAGTAACCAAAGGACGAACCCCCAAAATGTGATGGCAATTCCATCGATAGGAACTCTTTAAGGAGTAAGTACAGAGACAAAATTCTCTTGGCACAATTAACAGTTTATTGGCAAATAGAGTGACGCGTCAAAAGCTTACAGAATAATCCTCTGAGGAATCTCTGAGGAAAATACATGAACAGTCCATATTTATAATAGTTAAAAGGGGTGTGGTAAATTACTGCCCTGCTGTCTTATGTCACACAGGTTTTACCCAAAGGGCGGGCTGTCCCTCTACCTTATCCTTCCTGCCATAATATTTACCCAAATGAGCCAATTGCCCCTACTTCCCCCAAGGACCACATTCCTAAGGAACAAAGGACAGATACCCTTATTGGTTTAAGCAGATAAACAGATGGTCAGAGTACCTAATAATCCTCTGACATTATGCAGACGTGTGTCACAAACAAAGACCAGAGTTACATACCAGGTAATAGAAAAGCAGACATTTCTCAAATGTACATTAGTTCAAGAATTTCCATAACACCCACAAGTCGACTCAACAACAAATCCATCCATTCGCTTTGTTTTCCGCCTCTGTCCAGAAGATGGCTCTGGGACTGCTATTTGGTTAGCCTCACATAAGTCCTTTGTTCTGGACTGAAGATCTGCAGCAGTGACATCACTGCGTTTCTCCTTAAGGGAGTCAATCACTGCATCTTTGTAAGTAACTGCTTGGGCAAGATCAATGGTCTCCTTCTGTAGGTATCTGTGTAAACATGCTTTTACAGTCAAGGGAGCCTGGAACACAATCAGCAAATACACTGAGGAGAATTTACTGAGTTTTGCCATCAATCCCACTGCCATAGGTGTGTTGATGGTAGAGAGGCACTCAATGATGCCAGGTAAATTCTCAAGCACTGCATTCACTGAATGAAGCTGGCATGGCCAGTGTGTGCTGGACAACCGCACAAGTTCACTTGGCTGCAATCCTAACTTCCGTTGAGTGTCCACAAACTTATGGTGGTTCACAAGCGAGATGCCAAAAAAAGAATAGACATAGTAAAAAACTATCTGGCCTCAGAAACTGCTCTGCATGTGTGACATAACACAAGATTCAACTCAAGTGCATAACAATGCACATATATCGCTTCAGGATGCTGTTCTCGAAAATGGGCTTGCACACCCCAACTGCCCCACTCATGACTGCTGCACCATCGTAGGTCTGTGCAACACATTTCAACTGATCAATTCCTTTCTCTACCAGTTGATTTTCAATTGCAGCAGTTACTGATGTAGCATCAAAATTTGTCATCTCTGTAAGGGCTAGGAACCTCTCCTTCACTGTACCCTCCATAGAAACATATCTCACACAGAGTGCCAACTGTTCCGTCTTTCCATCTCTGGCCTCATCAGCCATAAGTGCATCTTTGATTCCCTCATCTCACTGACAATAGTTGCAGTTACCTCTTGTGAACAACACTCTATCATCTCATTATGACTGGCAGACGAGAGGTATGTGCTATTTGATGGGGGTGTATACCTCTGCAAGAAAGGATCAAACTGCCTCAAAAGTGTCATCCACTCTAGGAAATTGCCTTTATTGTGACTTTCAATGGTTTTGTCATGACCTCGAAATGGTATTCCTTGCTTCTCTAATTTCAGTGGAACTCGCTGTCTCTATCTGCTGTACAACACTGCCTTGGGATAGACTTACTTTGTAGCTGTTCCAGCAGACAACACTGTCCTTGTGTGACTGTGTGGTTTCATGTTTTTGAAACATGCTCAGTGCCTTCTGTCTGAGATTTTTACCAAATACTCGGCAAGCGAAGCAGAAAGCATCATTTGTCCTAGAGGAGTATTCTAGCCATTTAAAACTCTGGAACCAGTTTTGTTGGAAGGCATTTTTTTGTGAGCCAAACTGATCCTGTGGGTACTGAGACAGCTTTAACTGTTTAGGTCCTGTGTCCTTATCCCCAAAGTCAAAAGAAACATCTTGAGACCCTGCTGCTTTGGCTTTGTGGTCAGTATGCTGCACTCTCTCTGTCTCTTTATTTGTCTCTCTGGTCTGCTCTCTCTCATCTCCCAAAGACTCTCCCTGTTCTTCTCTTTCTTTTTGTAATGTGAAAATAAACAAATAGCATATTTAGTTAACTAGGAAAGTGTTTTAATGAAGATGTCTTGTTTAGAATGGAGTCCACTGACATATCTTCTATATGTACTCCTAGAAAACATTTAATGTAGGAATAAACAGATATCTACGTGGTCTGGACTACCGGTCCACTTTCTCACCTGGTTCTTGCTCTTTCTCTCTCTCTCTCTCTCTGTGCTGACTCCATCTATCTACTTCTCTCCCCCTCTATCATCCTCTCTCCCTCTTAGTGCTGTCAACAAAAGTCCAACATAGCCAGAGTATAATCTAATAAGAGGTATTAAATGATCCATATCAATTCATAACATTATTCTAATAGAATATTGGGTTGCTGTGGGCAAAGCAGTCAGGTAACACCCCTTTCTCTACTTACTCTCACCTGAAACTGTCTCTTTTCTTGAGAAAAAAATCGTATATCCATCTATGGAGTGAGGGTTTGTTCTCATGCTTCAATTCACTGTCCACAAATGTACTGTAAATATTTAATAAAGCCCAATTCTATCAGAATAAGAAACATTGTGACTACTTTATGATAATAAAGTGCATCTGTTAGCTTGTTAGCTGGCAAGTGTGCAAGCAGACTAGCTGAGAGAGCTAGCTAACATTAGTTGATAATCTCTGAGCCAGCTAGCGAACAACGTCAGCTAACGTCCCATGAGGACTGAATTTGAATCCAAAATAGTCATAGCCTATGAAGAGGGTAAAACAACCAAAGCGAGTTTACTCTCCACAATAAATATAGATGTTGTATTTTAAATGCTGAATTGAGTTTGGTTAAATAATATAGTTTCTCTTATTTGTATTTACCAACGATAACTGGGATAATACTTGTGTTTTTAAAACCAACGCCTGATACTCGTTAATGGAGTTTAAATTCTAAAATGGTAAATTGACTAATAAACAAATTGAGTATAGATGTAAGTGTTTAAGGCCTACATTGAGTGTCCTTTCGATTACTTATTGTACCTTGATTTTAGTGACGTCATACATCTGTTTTCTGTCTAAATCGCCATTCTTAAGAGTTTTCTTAATATCCACCCTAATGTTGAGTTGCTGTGTAGATAAAGATAAGAAACATTTTTTCAACAATATTAGATGGGTTGGTCACTAAATCTAAATCTTCAGTTAACTAAGTTGATAAATCCAACATATCTCGCTACAGACAGGCTGAGAACCATGTCAGATTTTTAATGTGTGGGAATTTAAATTTCATATACTTTAAACAAACATTTGGCCTTTTTAATGGCTCACCATAAATGGGTGAAGCTCAGGGCTTCAGGAAGGGGGGCAGACCCACTGGGATGGCCCCTACCAACCTTTCCCATTACATCAGAGTAGCCTATTACTAAAGGTTAAATTTGAGTGTTCAGACTGATCTCATCTGTGGTAATTTCACCAACACAAGCATATTCAGTTTTGGGATAATCAAACATTAAGTGAAAGCTAAATATATTTTCCTCTCAATAGCTTTAATGTTGAAATGTATGGTTTTGAAACCAACTGAAGTGAGGGTAGAGACCTAAAGTCATCCCCATTTTTGCTGATAGAACAATCAATAGAACCACAGGCATGGTCAAAAAAATGCATAAAAATATGATATAGGGCTTGACTGACTGCCACTATTTGGACTAAAAATGTATCAAAGTTTGTGGATTCCCTAAAATTTAGGAGGTTAATCAAGACACTGTTTGTTTGCCATGAGGTAGTTTGGCCATTGTCCGGTAAAAATGCTAAATTTGTGTGCTGTAGCTTTGCTAATACAATCGCTCTGGTGGTTGCAGTAGGTAAACCACTGTAAACATGGACTGGAGTTTTTCACTCCTATAATTTAGTTGCGCAGCTTATCCCCTAGGGGGCCAAGCAATTTAGTTAGGCATGTGCCAAGAAACTACAGAATATTATGAATACATGATAGCCAATTTCGCAGACATGTGTGATGCTACTGTGGTAAAGTCAAATTTGAGCGCTGTTTAGCTATGTTAGACAAATTTGTTAATAAGGTTATATGGTTTATAATTACTTCGCACAAGCGACCGTGTTGCACATTGATGTCTTTGATGGTGTTAGTGAATGTTTGTGTTTTTTTACATTTTCACTTTGTTTTGCTAAATATACAGGATGCAACTCCTTATCGAATGGATTATAGATCCATCCCTACTACCAATTCTCTATTTTTCATGTCCGTCCTGAAAAGATGGCCAGTGCGGGTTCAGGATGGCGCCTCCTGTGGCCGTATTGGTCATTGTTCTGCATTCGCTCATGGTGTCACTTTCCATTGACTTAATGAAAGTGAAGGCAGGGGGGATGTATGATATGATAATTGATTATGATTGGAAAGAGTTGAGCTTAGGGCTCAAGGCAAATCAAATGGTTATTTATAAGGAGTTATGTGACAAACTGAGATTTTCCTGTTTGCATAGTTATAACGGAGCATTACATTTTCCATTCACAGGATTTGTTTTTAATTGGTTTATTTGGAAATTTTGTTTGATGTAAGGTCTAACATTTTAATGGTTGAATTGAATAGATCTAACCATTTCTGATTTGGCTAAGCAAAGTCAAGTCTGACAATCTTATTCCACTGCTAGTTGCTATCGGGCATTAATATAAGGAATCAAACATCAACCAAGCCAGTTCTGGATGGAAAAGCAACTTTGACATAGACTATTATGGAAACTTGTCTGAATAGGGTGTACGCTTCACCCTGGCGATGGAACTTCTGAGATCCACAAGTTTTCAGGACTGATCTATTGTCTTCATTGTTGGGAGTTGATGGAACAATACCCAGTGGATGAAAGTCCGATAGACTGTTGAACCACACTAATCATTGTTTTACAGTTATACTTTCAACAGATCTGGACATCACAACCCCTTTTCTGATGATACATCACGTCCCTGACTGGACACAGACAACTGAGTGTGTGAGTACCAGCAACATGTTCAAGAAGGATTTCTACAACTACACTGGTTGAATCTGTTTCAAACCTTCCTGACCACTCACATGGCAGAACGATGCCAGGGTCAGATAACTTGGCTTCACACTCCATTTCTAGACCAATCATCGACAGCGAGATGAGAGGAGAATCCACCTGAGTCCTAAAGGACTCCACATACTACAGGTCAGAGTACCACGGGCCAGTTGACTGGACAGGTCACATGGTCCCAACACAGTGGAAGACACTGTTGTGGTGTTAATCTTGAATTAGTGAAGTGTTGGAAACTCACTATTCCATTATACACCTACACTGACTTATTAGGACAACCAGGCAATTTGCTGGGTCCACATCACACTGACTGTAATAACTGATATTGGATTTGTACATCACTGATACAAGACAAAGAAAACTGAAGACAAGAACTAAAGGACACTTGATTGGACACTGACTTCTTTCCTTACAATCTAAGACTTTCCTATATTAACTGATATGGTGATTTCGTATGCATGAAGGTTTGTTTCTCGCAAAACAGGTGGGAAACTCTGTACGATGACAATCCCAATATTGGACTTTGGCGTATTTGTGAGGATGTTTAATGATCTACATTATGACGGCTATCATGGTATGTTTGGATAGTGAATTGTTCCCTATTATAGGTGGAATTGGTCCCTGTCAAAGGTAGAAGTTTTCCCTAATTTAAAGGTAGAATCTTTCACAGGTACAACAGGATATGCACAAGTCTTTTGTATGATATTGTTGCATGGATCATAATACGGACAAGGGGGGTTTTGATTGTTCAATGGACTTTAATCATGATGTCATGTTGAGTCTGATTTTCTGCTGAACACCGTTAACACTGATAGTAGCCTAGTGATGTCAAAATGTTTCTCGTCCCTTATAATCTGAGGTGGGGGAGGGATTGATGACTGTCATACATTGAGTTATGTGTCAGAGTGTGGTGTCAATTGTGTCTTGTCTACATTCATTTTCATTTGGGGAACAATAAGACCTCATTGGTCACTTTTTATTTCTCCTTTTTATTTATTTATTAGAAATTGAATTATTCTTGTAATGTTTTATCAAACGTAATGTTTTTCTTTAAATGTTTGATAGGGGGAGTGTCAGAGTCTATGCTTGCTATGTTTAGATAGCAAAAGACCATCTGTTAATCCGTACACAGGAAGTCACGTTCATATAAAGCACGACAGTAAATAGCCAATGGGCTAATGTGTATTCAGTTTGGGATGTCTATAAAGGAGAGGACAACCGGAAGTTTCTTTAAGATTGAGTGAGATGAGATTGAGGTTATGTAAGGAAGACCGGCTTTGTAACCTCATGAACAAGACTATCTAATGCTGCAATACATAAATGAATTACTCTCTCCCTTGACAACCGGGTATGCGATCATTATTTCAAACACTATACGAAACGGCTGATTTCTAACAATGGCGACACAGGATATTAAACCTGTTCAAAGCCCTTGGAACCTGTAATTGTTTGTCATCTATCACTAACAGACAAGTTCGCAAACTCTAACGTTAGAGCACTAAAAATGATTTCAGAAAATAATAAGAATGAATAATAATTCAAATTTTTTGATTTTTATTATTATTATTTTTAGGGGTAATGAGATGAAATGTAGGTGTGCTTGAGCACCCCTAAAAAGAGTCTAAACTCGCCACTGCCGGTAGGCCATGCATCCACCATTAACCGGAAAACCTAAGAACTCCCAAAGACACATTTGTTCACATGTCCAAACGTCACAGTTACGTTATTTTTGCCGGTCCATCGCACGTACGAGGGGCCGTCAAAAATGTACCACTGCACTAACCCATCATTAAACCCAGCAAACCTAAGCGTGGCGAAAACGCCGAATCCAGAGCGAACACCATGGGGTCGTCATGCCGTTTTATACAGTGGTCCAACCTCCGTACTGTTAACAGTTTTAACCAAAGTCCAAATGTATTGTGCCTTTACCTCCTGAGTTCAAAATTCTACCCCAGGTACCTGTACTGATAAATCCCGAAATTCACATCAGCCGGGCGCCCTGACTCTCACCCCTCTAGCCCACGACCAGAGATCCAGTCTCCGGCCGTGCACGGTTGACCTACTAGGATATGAGGTTGAGATACCAGGTTAAGTAACCAAAGGACGAACCCCCAAAATGTGATGGTAATTCCATCGATAGGAACTCTTAAAGGAATAAGTACAGAGACAAAATTCTCTTGGCACAATTAGCAGTTTATTTGCAAATAGAGAGACGTGTCAAAAGCTTACAAAATAACCCTCTGAGGAATCTCTGAAGAAAATACATGAATAGTCCGTATTTATTACAGTTACAAGGGGTGTGGTAAGTTACTGCCCAGCTGTCTTATGTCACACAGGTTTTACCCAAAGGGCGGGCTGTCCCCCCACCTTATCTTTCCTTCCCTAGGTGTTTACTGTTGTGTTTACCCAAAGGGGCCAATTGCCCCTACTTCCCTAAGGGCCACATTCCTAAGAAACACAGGACAGATACCCTTATTGGTTTAGGCAGATAAACAGATGGTCAGAGTACCTGATGATCCTCTGATATTATGCAGACGTGTGTCACAAACAAAGACCAGGGTTACATTCCAGGTAATAGAAAAGCAGACATTTCTTGAATGTACATTAGTTCAAGAATTTCCATAACAAGCACTCAAGCAAGCCTCAAGAAAATTGGAGCGAAAGTGGCGCTCCACCAAGTTGGAAGTATTCAGACTAGCCTGGATAGACAGTACACTACAATACCGAAAAGCACTCACATCTGCTCAATCAGCTTATTTCTCCTTAAATAGTTATAGTCCCCAAAATCTCAGTTGTCCTGAGAATGTCCTGAACCTCCTTGACCTGGTGTCAATGGGGACACTTGAATTTTTTGATCCTGTATCGCTCGACACGTTCACTAAATTAGTAATGAGTTCTAAACCCATAAATTGTCAACTAGACCTGATTCCAACAAAATTACTTACGGAGCTATTTTCGGTGCTAGGTCAGCCAATGTTGAACATAATAAATTACTCCCTTTCCTCCGGATGTGTATCAAACTCACTAAAAATAGCGGAAATTAAGCCTCTTCAAAAAAATCTAATCTAGATCCAGACATATTAAACAATTATAGGCCAATATCAAACCTCCCGTTCCTCTCAAAAATATTTTTCCCAACAACTGAATGCCTTCCTGAAGACAAATAACATTTATGAAATGCTCCAGTCCGGTTTCAGACCCCATCATAGCACTGAGACTGCACTCTTGAAGGAAACAAATGACCTTCTAATGGCCTCAGACAAAGGTTCCACATCCGTTCTGTTGCTTCTTGATCTTCGTGCTGCCTTTGACACTATTGATCACTCCCTTCTCTTAGAGTAGACCTGGGCAAGATAAGGCCCCCGGGCGTTGAGTAATTCTATCCGGCCCGTGATACATCCAAAACTTTTAAAATAATACAAAATAAAAAATACCTGACGAGGTCCGCAGATTACGTTAGTTTATTTACTGCTGCATATTTATTTATTTTCAAATTAAAAGTCCCGTGGCACTCCCAGTAATAAGTACAGCAGTATCATACTGTCTGTTTAAAATACCTTTAAGTTGAAACAAGGTATTTGCGTTGCTATG
>JACXGI010018448.1:0-13226 GCA_016801175.1 Esox masquinongy | reverse complement strand
AGTCTGTGCCGTTGATCTGGATGGAAGTCTGTGCCGTTGATCTGGATGGAAGTCTGTGCCGTTGATCTGGATGGCAGTCTGTGTCATTGATCTGTCATTGATCACTAGCTAAGCACTGTGTTGTTAGTAAATTACTGAGTCCATGTATTTCCACAGTAGGAAAATGCAAGATGTGCTAATACAGAGCTAAACTAATCAAAGGAACAAGCCTAGGCTGATTGAGACCGTAGACAAATTTTGCTCAAAGGTCAGTTATTTTGTGAGTTGTTGTCACACCTTCTTGCCCATACAAAAGGTTTTCTGAACTGTTTGGAAGATGGACTTTCACTGATCTTGTGCTAGTGTCTTTCTGTCTCTCTTTGCAAATATATTAAATTGTTATTGTGCTAAAGAGTATTTTGATCTCTGAATAACTGCCTTAAAGAGTTCTGTACCACAGCGTTCTGTGTCATTGATGGTTTCTTTTCCTCAGAGTTCAGGTGCGTGATAGAGAAATCAAAGTGAACATCTTTGACATGGCAGGGCACCCATTCTTCTATGAGGTCAGTACCTTTATTACTTTATTTGGATAAGTCTGTGCTTTACACAAACAGTCCCATTAAAATAAAATGAAAAATTCAGCAACACAGAAATGCATTTACATATTAGTCATTAATCAGACAGTCCTATCTAGAGTGACCTACAGCAGTGAGTTTTCATCTTGGCTCCCTGTGGAAATTGAACCCTCAACTCTGACATTGTAAGTGCCATGCTGTATTTACAGAGCCTCACGGGACACAAAGGTGTAGAAAAAGTTATTATAAATACAAACACATGTATTACGTTTAATTCAGTGACACGTGTATCCGCTTAACGAAGTTGTAAATTATGTTATGGTCATGTTGTAACAACATCCTCACATACCAGAACACCATGGTACATTTCAGACCAGGTGAACATCTAAAGTAGGTGATTGCCTATCAGTTTAATAAAATACATTTTTTTATTTTATCATACATTATCTTCTTGGGGATAGCTGTGGTCAATTGTACAACTACTGTTTTATAATTGTGTGCCTGTCCTCTGACCGTGAGTCTAAATCAGCAGTAATTGCCTCCTACTCCATATGTAAACCTGGTTGTGCTGTTTCTCTGCAGTTTGTCATTTCACCAGCAAAGGGTGCTGTTGTCACACAAATCAGTCCAACCTACACATTGAATGTGAAATGTATCTGATGTTTTCTTTCAGTTTAATATCAGTCCGCTTCCCTGTCTCTCTATTTCTCTCTATTTCCTTCTCCATTGTTCTTTGTTCCCCTTTCTGTCTCTTTTGCTCGTTCTCTGTTTGTCTCTCTGTCCCCTTCTGCAGGTTCGTAATGAGTTCTATAAGGACAGCCAGGGTGTGGTGCTGGTGTATGATGTGGGACTGAGGGAGAGTTTTGATGCGTTGGACAGCTGGTTGGGGGAGATGAAACAGGAGATGGGCTCTCAGGCTAACATGGAAAGCATTGTCTTCGTTGTCTGTGCCAACAAGGTGTGTGTGTGTGCGCTCCTGTGTGTGCGCTCCTGTGTGTGCGCTCCTGTGTGTGCGCTCCTGTGTGTGCGCTCCTGTGTGTGCGCTCCTGTGTGTGCGCTCCTGTGTGTGCGCTCCTGTGTGTGCCTGTTTCACTGGACTTAACTGAGTGTGTGAACTGAGTGTGTGTGCACGCTCACGTCCCAGGTGGACCTGACCAAGCGTCGTGTTGTGGACGAGGGCGAGGGCAGGCTGTGGGCGGAGTCTAGAGGGTTCCACTACTTTGAGACATCGGCCCAGAGTGGAGAGGGTATCAGTGAGATGTTCCAGGTACACGCACACGCACACGCGCACACAGCTGGTTACCTGATCACCGAGAGAGAATGATTGATTACTGGTGGATTGCACTAATCCGTGTGTGTTCCCCAGGCGTTTTTCTCCTCCATAACAGACATGTGTGAGAACGGCGGGAAGCGACCGGTGGCGGAGGTCAGTGTCGGCTTCACCAAGGAGCAGGCTGACACCATCAGACGCATACGGAACAGCAAAGACTCCTGGGACATGCTTGGGGTCAAACCCGGAGCCACGCGGTAAGACAAGGCCTCAAGGGTCAGGCATGGGGTCAATGTCCGGAAATAACCCCTAGTCGCCTGAGGCTGGTCCATACAGACAGACTGAACAGAACAGATACCCCCTGACACTCCAACAGATACCCCCTGACACTCCAACAGATACCCCCTGACACTCCAACAGATACCCCCTGACACTCCAACAGATACCCCCTGACACTCCAACAGATACCCCCCGACACTCCAACAGATACCCCCCGACACTCCAACAGATACCCCCCGACACTCCAACAGATACCCCCTGACACTCCAACAGATACCTCCCCTTGCATGAGCCACTTCAGTTAGCGTCGTTTGAATGGACCTCCTTCATTATCATGGGTGTTATTGCGTCAGAACACCAGCCAGCCAGTGAGGACTGTACCGATGAGTTCACCAGTCGGTTACCTGTCCAGTCACTTTAAGAAATGCACAATGACCCGTCCAATCAGTGTGAGAAGTACACAATGACCCGTCCAGTCAGTATTAGAAGTACACAATGGCCCGTCCAGTCAGTATTAGAAGTACACAATGACCCGTCCAGTCAGTATTAGAAGTACACAATGGCCCGTCCAGTCAGTATTAGAAGTACACAATGACCCGTCCAGTCAGTATTAGAAGTACACAATGACCCATCCAATTTCTCTCAGGTAAGAGGTTGTGAGGTCTGTATTAGAACAGGGTCTCAGTCAGACTGGAAGGGTTAAGAGGATCAGGATGAGAACGGATCATCTCTTCTTAATTTGACCCTTAACATACACTTCCTGTCTTCATAACCTTCCATCTACTACCCTTGACATGCAATTCTTCTTTTACACAATCTCTATCTGCCCCGCCCCCTACTCTGCCTCTGCCCCCTTTCTGCCACTCTCATCCTCATCTCCCTAATCACTATATTCCCATCTGACGTGGTTAGGTGGAGGGTGGGGGGGCTTGGATTATGTAAGGTAATTAGGAAATAGAAATCTGCTTAGATTCCATCCATTTCACAATCAAGTCTGACACATACATACAAACAGCTTCAGCAGTGTCCTCTGGTTCCTGGGCTCTGGTTCCTGGGCTCTGGTTCCTGGGCTCTGGTTCCTGGGCTCTGGTTCCTGGGCTCTGGTTCTTAACTCTGGTTCCTGGGCTCTGGTTCTTAACTCTGGTTCCTGGGCTCTGGTTCTTAACTCTGGTTCCTGGGCTCTGGTTCCTAACTCTGGTTCCTGTCATTATTCCAGGGAGGAGGTTAACAAGGCGTACAGGAAGCTGGCCGTGCTGCTCCATCCAGACAAGTGTGTAGCCCCTGGCAGCGAGGATGCCTTCAAAGCCGTTGTCAACGCCCGCACCTCCCTGCTCAAGAACATCAAGTAGAGCTCCACCTGCTGGGGCCTCCTGACACCTGCTGGTGCATGGCACCCTGACCCTGAACCCCTGACCCCTCGCCACAATGCCTACCCACTGCTAGACTGTCATTACGACCTTTGCCCCGACCACCCCCCCACTCCCGCATCACCCCATTTTTTCCTCCAACCGGATGCCATGACATTTTGCTAATAACAGATTTTTTCTAGTTACGATGTGCCACAGCAACTCTCTGTGAGGAAGACGGTCTAGCTTTCCACTGTTCCCTCTATCTCACACAGTGGTGGGGGGGAGGGGGGGGGGCATACAGATGTTTGATCTCTGGTCCATAGAGCTTCAGTGGTGGAGTTAAGGAAGGCTCACCAACAGCTTGAAATTATAAATATATGAGTGGTAGGTTGTAATAAGACCTAAACTGTCCTACTCTAAGGTTAGGACTCAGGCCCCTCTCTGACTCTCTGGACCAGATTAGTATCATCCCCTACCACTAGGACACGCTCAGAGTCGCTATTCACGTCACAGTTAATCCCCGTGAATAAATTCCCCCGTGGGGGAAAACAACTGGCGTTCCCCATCTGCAGACGTTCAATATAGCCAAGGTTATTGTAGTTAACACCTTTCAAACATGCTTATTGGCTCTCAAACACTGTTTCATTATTGCTGGATATTGTTTAAATTTTTGGGGGATTTCTGCAAAACACCAATTTTGAGATTGAATTGTTAGCTAGAATGCTAACGCTCATTAACGTAGGTTCAGCAGAGTTAAACAGAGCTTTTTTGTTGGTTGAAGTTGTTCGTATCCTTAAGTATAATTGTTTTGATTGGCGACAGTGACATGTACATTACATATTTATAATATATACTGTATATAATTATACTGTATATCTTTTTTGTGCAGTTTGCACACTGTGAACGGTCAGTTCTTACCTTCTCACTGAAGCAACACTGCCTCCCCATTGACGTCACACTGAGGAGTTGGGATGACAGTTGTGACATCTGTGACGACAATTGGTACAGTTATGAAATCTGTGACGGCAATTGGTAGTGCTAACTCAGATTTATGGACCTATTAGCACAAACAATCTATTTTGTTCTGACTCAGACAAACCAGCCTTTCATGGCGTCTGGCAGACTGCCCCTGCCCCAGCAGCAGTTACATCTCACTGTGGTGTTTCTATAAGTACCAGATTTTTAGCTCATAACATTGCGAGACACTAATTTCATGTTACATCTAACGTTAAGAGGGTGTCGATTCCGCAGACAGTGTTTGCGCGACTCTCTGGGCGAAGAGCAGAGTAGTGTCGGTGTTTTTTTTTTTTGTCCGAAATGGTATCAATGTTGCACTGTCACTGTATGATCGTACTGATTTTACACCTATGAGAAAGGTGAAATATTATACTTTTTTATAGTTTTATCGTTACTGTATTTAAAAAGCATTCCAGTAATTTCAGGTCCTATTCCCTCACTTTTTTAATGGAGAAAAATAGTAACATATCATATCATATTTTCATAATATTTGTACCATTTACCAACTCAGCAACTGATATTTACCAGAAAGGTTATTTACTATATTTACCAGAAAGGTTAGTTCTAGATTCTTCTTGAACTATGCAGCTTTACTAGCATTTGTTTATCTCATAAAAAAGTATTTGTGTATATATTGCCTAAAATTGAGTATTTCCTTAAATTTTTTATAATTTATTTAAAAACTAAAAGTAATGTGAAATGCACTGATAAGTAACGTTAAATCTTTGTTTATATGTTTTGCTTCTATAAAATCAAATTTTCCTTGCAGTGGGAAAGTTGTGAATATCGACTCTGAGAATGCCAATACCAGTAGGTAGAACTAATGCTTCCAGTACACCCCTTGTACTTATATAGCCATTAGTAAGTAATGGGTCAAATAGGGAAACTACAGAAGACTAAACTGTCTTTGGTTTAGAGGGTCATACTATACAGGTTGACTCTCACTACTAAAATCCCTGTCCTCACTACACCAATTACCTGTTTGCCAAATCGCATTTAGGTTTCATTGGTCTAGGTGGCCTCTCACATTGGAATGTAAAATGTCATACAATTCAAATCAGCATAATTTTGCCACCGTCAGACAACTACTAAAATGTCCACCGGTAACCTCAAAGCTTACAGAACGCCTCATTGGTGGAGAGAGCGATGACATCAGCAGTGCCAACCCTGACAGTGGTGCTTATGTGATTAAGTTGTTGATGATTTAGAATAAGTTATTTAGACATGGAGGGAGGAGGTTACAAAGCACCTATACCAGTAACCCCGCCCACTGTCTAGACATATTTTGGTGGAGGTAGATTTGGTGTAATAGGCTTACTGATCCAAAATCCATATCCAAGTCTGACTTAAGGACCATACAGTACCAGTCTAAGGTTTGGACACTTCCAGTTGACTGGTGCTGTATATGAAAGTTAAGTTAATTTTCTGAAAGCGAGCTGGATAACTGAATGTGTTTTGTGAGACAGCCCACTGGGTGTTTTGTATAGACACGCAACGCTAAATTGAAATGTTAGTTTTGTTCTTTTCAGAGATGTAAGTTTACTGTTCTCGCTATGCCAACTTACTAACATGTTTAATAAGGTACAGCTAAGACACAAGAAAAGTGTCTGATTTTGTCTTGTAGAGAGCACTGTATTTAAACACGTAGAGAGATGAGGCATGCATATGGATCCAACCTATTTATATTTTTATATTAAGAGAAGTGAACACACTATGAATATGAAGATGTGTACTTACAGGCCTTGTGTAATATGAACTATGATTTAACCTTGTTGTTTGTGTCAAATACTGTATAATAGTATGTTTATGTATTTCAGTATTTACGGTGATGTTTTATATTTTGATAAGAGGATATTTATTGGGCTGAATTGTTCCTGTGAAGCATGTTTCAAAGCAGGCCTGTGAGAATGGTGACAGAGGTAGCAGCTGTTAATCCAGGCACCATGTGGTTGCTCTGTTAGCTTTGACACACATTAAGTTGATTAGCTCATGAAAGCCGAAGACGGTGACTGATTTGTTAGCTTCGATTCTTAATTCAGTGTGAAGCTGGGCCTGCCAGGGGTCACGCCTCATTTCCGACTATGTGACCGACTGAATTTGCAGGGGTCAAATGTTACACATCACTCGTGACCCTTGAGCCACTTCCCACTTAGTAAACTCTCAGAAAGAAAGGAAATAGAAAGGTAAATGGTGTTTAGTGACAGGGCATTCCACACACCAATGAAACGCATGGATGTGAAGTGGCAGTCTTGTTGGTAACTCCTGAGTGTCATGAGTACATGTGGGCCTATATGGTGTGTGTTGCGTGAGTGTGTGGTGCGTGAGTGTGTGGTGCGTTAGTGTGTGTAGCGTGAGAGAGCACATTCCAGGGGATCTGAACTCTCCTGCCTGTTAATGTGTCTACCAATGTTGTTTTGTATAATAAACAGGAAATAAAGCCACCAGGTTGTTCTGTGATCGTGGTCTCTTGTTACAGTCAGTAGAGGGGACTGAGTAGTGGGACGGCAGTGAGCTTCTATAAAATCATTTTAGGCTACATGATACTATTGTAGCAGGATCATTTTTACAAGACGAACTACCAAAATGACAGACTACCCTGTAAATGGGAATGCATTTACACTGCCAGCCCTATTCAGGTTTTATTTCGCATAAATATTTGCAATCTGATGCGTAATGGGGCCACCTACTAATGAGGCCACCTACTGGATCAGAGCGTAATGAGGCTACCTAGTGGATCAGAGCGTAATGAGGCTACCTAGTGGATCAGAGCGTAATGAGGTTACCTACTGGATCAGAGCGTAAATGAGGCTTCCTACTGGATCAGAGCATAATGAGACTACCTACTGGATCAGAGCGTAATGAGGTTACCTACTGGATCAGAGCGTAATGAGACTACCTACTGGATCAGAGCGTAATGAGGCCACCTACTGGATCAGAGCGTAATGAGGCTACCTACTGGATCAGAGCGTAATGAGGCTACCTACTGGAGGTTACCTACTGGATCAGAGCGTAATGAGGCCACCTACTGGATCAGAGCGTAATGAGGCTACCTACTGGATCAGAGTTGTCCCTGTCCTTGTCCATCTGGTCATGCTTCCGACCTGGACTAGGTTTAAATAGACTCTGGACTCAGCCCACATCCATTTATTAATTATTACAATTTGTACTCTTAATATGTTCACCCGCCACAGCCAGAAGAGGACTGGTCACCCCTCTGAGCCTGGTTCCACTCTAGGTTTCTTCCTAAATTTCGGCCTTAGGGAGTTTTTCCTAGCCACTGAAATTCAACACTACTGTTGTTTGCTCCTTGGGGTTTAAGGCCAGGTGTTTTGTAAAAGCACTTTGTGACAAATGCAGTGTTTTGTGCAATATTCACCTTACCGAATATAAAATCAGGTTTACATGTTTCCTATTCATTTAGGTGCCTTGCCTATGATTTCCATAGGCCTAGGAGTCTAAATATGTGTCCTATGCAGGGCCTTTGGAAAGTATTCTGGCCCCTTCACTTTCTCCACATTTTGTTGTGTTATACAATTAATTCATAATTGATATATAATAATCTTTGGCATCAATCAAAACACAAGCCCATAATGACAAAACATAAACACATTTATGGAAGTTTGTCTTATCCGCTCTGGATAGGGTTTTCTTCACTATGTATTTTGCTCAGTTCTTCTCAGCCTCAACCCTGACCAGTCTCCCAGTCCCTGTCCCTGAGAAGCATCCCAGTTAAATGATGCTCCCACCAGCATGCTTCACCACAGAGATTAGGCAGGTGATGAGCGGTACCTTGCTTTTGCAAGACGTAGTGTTTGGAATTCAGGCCTAATAATTTAGTGTTGGTCTAAATTTCTTCAGTTTCACAATGAACTCTCAGTGTTATAGCATCTTTCTTTGACACAATTCTAACTCAGGGGTCTAGAGAGATTAGCTTTTTCTTCTGTGGTTTTTGCACTGTACTTTGAAGTGTGGACCCTTATATTGACAGGTGTGTACCTTTCCAAGTCATGTCCATCAATTGAATTGACGAAACGTGGACACCCCAGCACTGCAAAAAAATTTTGCCAATGGAACAAGACAATTTAACTATTTTTGAGGAGATATTTGCTTGAAATAAGTGAAATAATCTGCCAATGGAACAAGACAAATTACACTATATTCAAAGCATATTTTCTAAAAACAAGCGGTATATTCTAGCTTGTTAAGAAAAATGTACCTTATTTTAAGGATGGTTAGATTGTTTAGCCTGAAAACAAGTGAAATATACTAGATAAGATGATATTTTTTGCAGTGAGTTTTTGAGAGACCTCAATGATCAAAATCTGGAGAAAGTTAAGACGTTTGAATACTGAAGGTACTGTATCTACTGTATATTTCATTTTCAGTGAAACTCAGTCCAAGTGAAACAAATGCTGGTTAATGAGAAGACTCAATCAGGTTGCTTGCATCAAAACATTGATTTGAAATTACCTGTTGCCTTTTGTAGCAGGTTGGGGGAATTAACATAAAGGGTTGAGGTTAGGAAAAGAGAGAGAATTTGATAAATGCTGACACTTTAACTTTTGATGTTAGATTGAATCCTATCTGGATGTGATCTGGTGACCCCTGACCTCAAGGCATGCTAGGTATAATCCTGATGAAAGGTTGGTTTACAGTAAACTTGTCAGGCACTCTCATCTGTTTACCCACAAGATTGACACACACACACACACACACATAATGAGACGTCACTTAGATCTGTTTAGACTGGCGACTTCACTACTTCAGATGGCACAGTGCCACAGCTGGGTAGAGCCGCCACAGTTTAAATAATTTCATTAGTCCTTAAGTGAAATCTCCACCCGCCCAGGGCATCAGCCATGCAAAACAAACAGTTGGACTGGACAATTAACATATTATGCCACTGACCTCAGGACACCCTGCTACTGACCTCAACTAACCCTGTTACTGTCCTTAAGACACCCTGCTATTAACCCCAACATAACCTGCTAATTTACTCAAGACAATATGTTACCCACCTCAACACACTTTGTCACGAGTATGGCCTTGGTAGATAGATTGATAGAGCCAAAGCATCCTCGTGTTTAAGAGTCTGCACTGAATCTAAAGTGTTTTTATGAGTTTGGGTCAAACCGTTGGTTGTAGCGTTCACTCTTCTGTGAGGAGCCCTTATTCAGAAAACACATCTCTTAACGTACCTTTCTAGGGACTCGATATTCCCTGCTGCTGACTTCAACACACCTGACCTCTATTGAGCGTACATTTTCATCCCTCTATCTCTCCTCCACCTCACATTTTTGCCCCTCCATCTTTTCTCCTCCACCTCACACTTCCATCCACTTCTGCCTTTCTCTGTTAGTCCAACAGCCCGGTTAGATTTGTGGCACAAGGCCAGGATTGGGATCAGTTCCTTATCCTTACTAGTCTACACAGGATCAGTGCACTGACATTCCAATTCTCTCTAATTCCAATTCGCTTTTTACATTTTAATTGGATTTTGGTTCACTGTCCGAACTGACAGCACTGCATCTAAAATAGAATTGACCCCAACTCTGGTGGAGAGGAGGTCAGGGGGGAGATTTAGTGCCATCTGGCCAGTCTATCAGCTCATTACCTGAGCTCAGGGCTAAGAGCAGCACCACTAAACCCTCCTCCCACTGTGACGCCTGGCAAGACTTGACCAAATCTTACCAACATAGACAATTATTCATCCGCTGGAGCGTACTGGAACTGCTCGGGGACTACTTTGGAACTGTTCAGGATCTGCTCTGGAACTGCTCTGGAACTGCTCTGGGATTTCTCGGCATCTGCTGTGGAACTGCTAGGGAAGTGCTCTGGAACTTCTTGGGAACTGTTCAGTATCTGATGGGATAGATGGTTGTGAGAGGGAGACAGTTAGCAGATCAGAGTCCGGCAAACAGAGGGAGAGAGTTGGATGAGGAGAGGAGAGAGGAGGATTGTAGAGGAAGACCGGAAAACCAAGAGCTGATGAAATGACAAAAGGGGTTTACAAAATGTTGTGTTTGTTAGATTAAACGAAAATGGGAAATACTGGAAGTAAATAAGTTGTTCTGAGCGAGCAGCAGATTAGCTGTGTGTCTAATGGTAGAGTCATGGGGGAGGAGTTGCGTTGTACAAATGGAGTACCATGATAAAATCTAGATCTACCACGCTGAATACTAGAACACCCGTAGTAAATTCTAGAACCCCACGCTTAATTTTAGGTCAAATGAGGAGAGTGGGGGTCATGGCTCATAACTACCTCCAAATTTTCCACTATGGTAAGTTATAATCCCACAGGCAACACAAAGTCACACACACATTTGTGTTTTAGAAAATATGTCCACCACTTATGAGAACGATTTGCCACCAGTAGGATTACCAACATGAATTATTTAAGGAATTCATAAGATTAGGCATCCCAAATTTTTTATTAATTTATTTTTCGTCATAGTACCCAGAAAGCTAACTGAGATCACCAGGTGAGTGGGCCTTCATGACAAATTTGCCTTCCTGGCTGGAATATTAGTGTGGAAATGAGCAGAATGTGTTGGTGCGAATAACCTTGGGCAGTGTTTGAAGACCCTGCCTGGTAGTAAGGGGGCACCATGGATAGTTTTTGTCATAATATCTTTCTGTTTTGATTTTGACATTGTTCATTTCTCCACTGACACTGGGGAAACCTAATGCCAAAGCAATATTTCACAAAAACATTTTCATATCATAGATGCACGTTCCTCAACTAAAGGAAAACCATACAGATGAACAACAGGGGAACACATTCGGCCCTTAACATTTTTGCCCAAAGAAATACAGTATATTTTAAATGTTTCTTACATATACTGTATGCTTTCAGAAAATAATTCTATCACACCTTGTTGTTCTTCAAATAAATAAAAATACATTCTCCTGTTGCATGACCGATTTTTAAGGCCTCACATTCTCCTAAAAAATTCTCTGGCACAATATGTGATTCATGGTTGACTTAATGACAGTAAATTGGCCCTGATGCAGCAAAGCAGCCCCGAACCACAATGAAACCACCTCCATGCTTTATGATAAATTTTTCTGTTTAAAGGTAGTGTTTCGTTTTGAACAAACATGGCATCTGGCTTTGGGGCCAAACATCACTTTGTTACAGTAGTAGTTTTGATGTTTACCAAGCTGTTGTCTGGCAAATCCAAGCTGTGTCTTCATATGATTTTTTGAGAGCAGAGGCTTCTTCCTTCCTGAACTCCCGAGTTTGTGCAGTTTCTTTCTGACAGTGTCTTTTATGACTTATGCACTTCGACTGTACTTGTGTCAAGAGAGGCCTGTGGATCCCTTGATGTTACCCCGGGGTTTCTTGGAGACATCTGTGAGCATGTTTTGTCAGCTCTTGGCCTGAATGTGATGAGATGACCCATCCAGTGTGGATTGCCAGTGGTCTGAAATATTCTCAATTTGTAGATGATTCATCAGATAAATGCTTTATAACTCCTCCAAGACTCATTGGCATAAATCAATTTTTCTAATCTGGCTGGAGCTTCACAAGTTACTCTACTGATTTTCTAATCATTTGCACCTGTGTTGGTGCACCTGATTCTAATTTTAGCAATTTTATGTGATGTTAGGTGTGTACTAACTTATAGGTGTGTACTAACTTATTCCGCATAGTGAAATTGTATTTCGGTTGTTGTTATTTTGAACTCTAATTCACACAGGCACAGACATGTGCGTCCACCTGCAGTAGGTGACATCATGAACCTCCATCATGAACCATAAACCAAATAACCTCAAAGTGGCGGTCCAGAACGGCACCGTAGCCATGGCGAACTGTGCAGGGGAGGAGAGCGGCTGCGAGCCCCGGCGCCCGGCTGACATCACTCTGCAGCCGCCGACCCTCTCTGCCTGTGTCAGTCCCGGTGTTTCTCCGAGCCTGCGGAGGAAACGACTAATGTGGCAGTCCGCCGTGCGACACATCATCGACCGGCGTGACTTATACCCTCCAACCTCTGACCCCGAGGGAGGGTCAGTGTCAGGAATAGGGTCAGGGGGTTCCGGGGCACGCATAGTGCTCACAGATGCCTACATCAACGACATCAACAGGTGGGTACAAAATGGCCGGGATACATTTCCAACATGGACGCCTGGCACCCAAACTGCTCCTCTGTGACTCAGCTGCTTGAATATAAATGAATGAGTGTTGGTTACTACAATTTCAACTCTTAAAAATTACAGCTTGCTTTATTATACAATGTACATATTATCATATTAGTACTGTCAGCACTTAGAAAAGTACATATATATTTATAATTACAATTCATTTTTTTTAAATAATTATTATTATCAACCACCCTTGATGCTGTTCTAAACCACTCTAATCCTAAAAATTCATACTTTTTTAATGTTTTAATTTATAATGAAATGACAGAAAGGTTTTAATATGGGATGAGTAGTCTACTGGAGAACCAGTCCTGGTTGATAATGATGTGATGTTTAATCAACAGGCAGATCCGCAACAAGGCGTCCCGGGGTGGAATGGGACATAAGCGGCGTTCGTCTGCAGTTCGTATCCACCCAGTCAATCGGAACAGAGTATCCACGGAAAACCAGAGCATCAACGACCCACTCAGTGACGCCGACTATTTCGTCTCCTGGGGTTCAACTGTCAGAGGAGTGTTCCTGCCGGATCTGCATCACACTTTCAAGTAGGACACACAGATACACACACACGCAGACGCAGATACACACACACACACACACACACACACACAC
>JACXGI010018447.1:0-13197 GCA_016801175.1 Esox masquinongy | reverse complement strand
CCACTATGACGGAGCCCACTATGTTGGAGCCCACTATGATGGAGTCCACTATGATAGAGCCCACTATGATGAAGTCCATATTTCACTATGATTTAGCCCACTGTGCTCCTAGGAACCATGAAAGCTTTAGCCATTTTTAAAAAACCTTCCCCAGATCGATCCCTTGCCACAATTCTCAGAGGTCTGCAAGGACTTGACAACTTCGTTTTTGCTCTGACGTGCACTGTGAAGTGTGGGGTGTTATATACACAGGTGTGAGCCTTTTGGAATCATGTCCAATCAGTTGAATTCGCCACAGGAGGACTCCAACCAGGTTCTAGTGAAATCTCAAGGATGATCAAAAGACGCAGAATGCATCTGAACTCAATTTGGATTGTCATGGCAAACGGTGTGAATAAGTCAGCACAAATTTCTAAAAAAAACGTTTTATCACTTCATCATTATAGGGTATTGTGTGTAGATTGATGGCAAAAACTAATAATTTAAAATGATTTAAAGTGAATTAGAAAAAAAAAGTCTATGAAAAACAAAACATGGAGAACGTGAAGGGGTCTGAATACTTTGCGAAAACACTGTGTCCTTGCTGTGTCACGTTTACGTTACGTTACATAAACACATGTTATTACAGTAGTTACGTAACATCCAGTGCAGACTCTGTTGTCTATTTGAACTTGTTTATGTCAGCCAGGAGGATTATTGATCCCAGGTCGTAGCCCCTACGGTAAACACTGTCTGTTGAGGGATTACAGTATTGTATTGTACTGTACCTACGGTAAACACTGTCCGTTGAGGAGTTACAGTATTGTATTGTTACCGTAGCGAGGAATGATGCCCCAGGCAGTGAAGGAGGCGTAGATTCCTCCCATCATCCAGAACATACACAGCCAGCTCAGGTGTTCTCCTCTCTTATCCATCTGCAGGAACTCTGAGAAGTAGGAATAGACGATGGGGACGGAGCCTCCGATGCTAAAGGGGATTACGTAAAGCAACAAAAGTTACTTGAGGAACTCAGAGATAACATACAGTAATGACCATTAGCAGAGGAGCTCGGAGGAACACTTTCACTGAAGGTTAAACAAGAGATTGGTCCTTTTACTGGTTTTACATGACATGAAAACAAACTCCAGGGTTTAACAGAGTCTCAGTATGTCAATGCAGATCTAATAAGCTGCAAGTAGCATCATCTCTCTTTGATTCTTTGGAGTCTTTCAAATATATAAAAGAGAATAGCATTTTATGTGAACATGTCATGAGTTGGGATTTCACGAATATGCAAATACTGTACATACATGAAAACACAATAGCCTAATACAGCATGATCTTGCAGCTGAGCTTTTTTACACAACACATTTTTATTTTTTTTTGCAAACTGTAGCTTTGACCTGATTCTGGAGTCTGTATGCATAGGCTTACATCCCCGTGGAACAACGCTATTCTTAGGCAGCACAATGCTGTGTGGTTGTAGTAGGAGGAGGAGGAGGAAAGCTCTGAATGTGCTGACCTGCTATCCTGCAGTAACCATTTCTCGTTGTAGCTTCTCTAGAGGCTGTGTAAGCATGGCATTAGACAGCCCAGATTTAATCAATGTACAGTACACCTTTAATCAATTAGAGAGGATATTCACATTAGGTCCCCAATCTCAGTAACAACCCAAATGACCTCTAGTAGCTACTCATCCTCTTTATTCTGTACTCCCCGTGGTGGTCTCATTTACCCGATGCCGGAGAAGAGCCTAAAGAAGAGGAAGAAGCCGTATCCCTGGGCGAAAGAAGAGAGGAAGGCAAAGACACAGTTGATGGTGAGGGCCCAGATCAGACACTTGCGGCGGCCCAGTTTGTCCGCCATGCCGCCCCAGATGATTGCCCCGACCATCATTCCCAGGAACACTATCAGACCTGCAAGAGAGAGACCAGGCACCGTCAAACACCTGCACATGTAAAGGTCACCAGCAGACATGCATCTAGTTGGGTGGAATAAGACGTAAGGCCGATTTCCCTCAACAGGGACAATGTTACAGTCTGGTTGTGCTTGTAATCACATAACTATTGTAGGAAACTCTTTTGATTACATACAGTAGAGTAGTTCTGGAATGCAGAGTTATTCTGGAATAGGGAGTTGTTCTGAAATACAGGGTTGCTGTTGAATAGTCAGCTATTAACGAAGGCTCAGTGGAACGGTTGAAAAAAATCTGGAAATCAGGATTTCTGATTTCCTGCTCATTCCCTTTCAGATTTAGTCAGGTTTTGAAAAAAGCACCAAATGTTTTTAACCCTGCTGAAATGGTAAAATATGAATATTGGAGCCACTTCTGAGGTTGTCCAGCAGGGGACAGGCTTGTCCTTCTGTCCTGAGAGAGAATGGGTGGGAGTATATTGAGAAATGTTCCGTTGTTTTACAATATGCATATTTTAATTGAAAATACCAAACAATCAATAACAACATGTATTGAAATAGTTGTACAACTATATATCTCTATATACTACACCACTGTGAATGAATATCACCTTTTCTAGCTCAAAGGGGTCAGATAGTGTTTCAAAGTTAACAAAAGCAAATAAAGAAATAAAAGCATATATATACACACATTTTTGGTCAAATTATAGAAACTTGAGTGGCCTTTTGTGAACCTTTACCAATGTTGAAAGGTATGCCATTTAGATTTAACAATGTCTCTTAGTGATTTACTTATCAGTCGGGTGTCTCCTGTAGAACATAACTGCATTTAATCTGTACATTTTGCCATCTGTTCCAGCTGGGCTGGAACACCTATTCTTAGTTATAATGAATGCCACCACCAAGTATAATTTTCTTTTTGTTCAAATGGTGATATATGATTCTGAAGTTGGCTGCGCCTCAGAAAGCACAGAATTTCAGCTTTTGACCAAAGTCCCAGGGAAATGGGGTGACATTAGGGATTTGAAAGTGCATGTTTAAACCACGAGCTTGGCTGCTTGTCTATCGTAGATAGGTCACTTTTCTATGCAGTGAATTTGTACACCTACAGCATTACTTAGCTTAATGCTGACACCCATGTATAACTAGGGAAGAATCTTCCCAAAATAACTACATTAGTCCGCAGCGACAAAGCCTGGCGTCACACTCTTGGGCGCGATGTCTCTGCAGATGGAGCTGCCATGCGGGGTGTGTGTGATCGATGACTGGTGTGAGAGTGAAGGCGTGAGTCTGCCGTCGACGGGAAAAGCATATGGAGAGAAGGACCTATCCTCCGCTCTATGACGGTGACACTGCTGCCGCTTTGCCTTATGATTGGACAGTTTGCATTTCATTGAGTCAGAATGTGTGCTGCGTCGATCACAGTGAACGTGTGAATTAAAATCTCACTTCCACTGCGATGGATTGGCTGTAGTAATTAAGTCGTCTAGTGAACCTTCGCGTGAAACCTTCCTGAGCATCTGCGATGTGTTCTATTTATTTAGACTTCCAGCTAACAATTTTCCGTTGTCACAATGTTGTTACATTATCTGGCGACCGAAATGAGGTAGCAGCAACGTTGTCAGCTACGTTGTCACAACCGAAAAAGTGAGTTTTCTTGTTGTCGCTACAACGTAACTAATTGACGTTGTCAGTTGGTCGCTAACATGTCGTAGCAACGTGGTATTTCTAAGGTTCTCGGTTGGTAATCGCGAATCCCAGACATCCTATCCAGTTGACCATTCATTGCCCCTTTCCTCTTACATTTTTTATATTCATACGTACAGCTAAGTTCATTTCTGTCCAGTCAATATCTTGACAGTTCTCTCCAACCTTGTGTTTACCTGCTCCAACTGTTCCATGAAATCTTAAATGTGCACAACACATTTCAGCAGGGTTCTACACTGACGTTTAGTTTTACAGTGAGGTATTATGTATAAATATTATACATTTATTTTATCAACCCCTTCTCAGATATAATAATGGCAATGCTGTTAGATCATCAGTCCAGACATTTTCTCCTAGCAAATTATGACATATCCTGTAATATACAAGAGCCCCATATGTAGCAAAAAGTATATACATTTACAAACAAACCAGCACATTTATGTAATTTAAAAAATATTGTATTTATCACCCACCTCACACTCCCAAGTTGGTCAACAGCACAGAAATTAAAATCAGAACTGTGTGGGACTTCATAACCATCAGGAAGGATAAAGTAGGAAATCTCATCTAGTTAACTCCAATGAAACTGTAGGTCTTCAATGGCAATAGCCATGATAAACAGTATTTTTTTCCGCTAATAGAGTCCTATCCTTCTCCAATCATTGACATTTTTGTTCCAGCTATCAAACGATCATATTTAGAAATATTATCAAACTGGCCATTTTACAAATAATGAATATATAAGAACACAAGCCGATATGAATGCTTTACTCTTCATTGGGTTATTTTCTTTTCAAATGGTGAAAAAATGTGAAATCATGAAGATAAGAAAAAAATAACAATAAATTGAAACAAACAATTAATATTATCCAACTGACAAAATACAATAACACAAGCAAAGACGGACACTTTACTCTTCCTTGTTGTCAGAAATGAGTCTGAGTGGTCTTCAATTCTATCTTCACCTTCCTCTGCCGTTGAAAACGTTGCTGCACCTGGACATGGACAATGAAAACCAGATTAAAAACAGTAAAAAACAGTGTCAACCATTTGATTCAATTCGTTCATAATTTATTTATATCACTTTTACAATTTTGTCAAATATCTTGTTGAATCATTACTTGTGGAAGTCATAGTAAATATCTTTACATTTGAGTACTTGTGAGGCGACTCGATGTACATCTATCTTTGCAAAAAGTTACCAACCAAGCTAGTTAGTAGTTGACTTACTGTACTGTAGCTTGCTAACGTTAGAGCTAACGTTAGTTGGCTTGCTAGACAGTACTGAAATTCGATGGGAACTACCAAAGTGATTTTACCTATATGACAGATAGTTATCTGCTTTGTAAAGAAGTTAAATACGCTTACCTGAGATTCCTTGTCTAGAAATGTTGACGGTGCTCCAGAAATGATGTCGGCTTAACGAACTAAAGTTCTAAAAGAAACTAAAAGAAAACTTGCGCTATCTGCAGTTGTTAGCTAGGTATATTACAGTATTATAATGTAGGGTAGACGACTAAATTAGAAAATAACTAAATTGGAAAATTGCTAGATTAGAAAACGAAAGTATGATTAACATTAATGATTATAACATTTCTAAATAGCAATAACTACTAATGTAGGCTAACCACAGTAGCAGAAGTGTACTGGTGAAAACTCATAGACGTGAGTAAATCAGAACATAAATCAGAATTATCTTAAACTGGAGTAAAATAAACATGCTATAGCCACCGGTTGTCTGCTGAGAACATCTGACGACTATTTAGGAGTACAAACTATAACGAACAAGAAATGGCGGGACGCTCGAGCTGTGGCACATCTGCGCGTGCACAGTTTACAATTTGTGTACGCATTCCGTCTCTCTTGGGGGAGATTATATAGAACTATTTGAATTGGTCTGAATTGTGGTGATTGGGGAATTCTTGTGAATCTAAAAATCTTCAGATGAACTTTGAAATATTTGGAATACGTGGTTTCCGATGTGGTGGCAGTAATGATATTGTAAGCAAAGTACGTCGTAGCAACAAAACTAGGAGTTAATATTTCCCGGTTGTAGTTACGTAAGATCGTTACCAAACTGGTACGAAAGTGTACATTGTCAGTACGTCCTGTAATTACGTTTCTACTACATCCTGAGCAGGTAAGAAAGATGACCAATTATGTGGTCATTCATTTCCTTCAGATAACGTTGGAGTTACGTAGGATCGTTACCAAACCAGTACGTAAGTAGTTACCTTGTCAGTACGTCGTGTAATTACGCTCCTGCGACGTGCTGAGGAGGTAAGGAAGATTACCAATTATGTGGTCATGCAATTACCTTCGGATAACGTTGCCACAACGTTTTGAGAAGGTAATGTCATGACATGACCAATCCATTACCAATCCATAACGTCACGGTTGGTCGTGGTTACGTAACGTGTTAGCTGGGCTGATACCTTCTGAGGGGCAGAGGTAACGATTACATATATTGACGATAAAGAGCAGCATCAAGTGCTAAGATGAGATGTGAATAATGGCACACCAAAACACAAGCTTGTTTATTAAAGGGTGTTTATTTTAAAAGGGCTCGCTATAGGAGATGCTTAGCTCTGTTCCAGCTTATCCTGTTTCATTTGAGTGCCTTAGTTCTCGTCCCCAGCATTCAGTTCAATAAAAAAAATATACATTATTTATCGCCATAGGCCAATTACTTTGGGAATATAAGTCTGGAACAAAAACAACAGGTCAGTGAATAAACTGTGATGCTGATTGCGATTGGTGTAGAATTAGTTTAGCCAACAGAAAGTGAAGCAGCAGTAGGTATTCTAGACGCAAGGTCAGTAGAGTGCCTATTGATCTTTTTTCCTCTGCCACCTGCTGACTCAGTTTTAGCAGTACAGCCTGCTAGCCGCTGAGGCTGGCCAGGAAGAGAAGGTATACATAAGGAAAATCTGCCCTCTCATTCCAGATATTGGTTGCCTTGGACAGTTTCCACCCACAGGCTTCAAAGTGAATGACTTAATGCGGCGCATGACTCTCTGAATTACAATTCCATCAGTGTTCTAGAACAACGTGTTCAACTCCTTCAAAGACGTCCGGTGGTCAACCGAATTTTCTCAAGTTTAGCTTAGTCAGTTCACATAGATAAGTGACATTGTTTTTAACCTTAAAGTAGAATGTGAGGAGTGGTCTATAGCTAGCTATTCGTTGTATGGTAGAATAAAGAGAGAACCTTGCACCATTTAGACATGGGTCTACCAAATGCTGCATGGTCTTAATCAGGGTGATTGGTGACTGGCTGCAGACCTGCTTCGCTTGCCAGAACTCGTGTTATTTTGCTGTGGGGAAACAGATCATTAATTCTCCTCCAGCTTCACCAAACAGGAATATGTTAACGTAAAGTAGAGCATGAAAAGCTGCCAGATTAATCAGGAAATTGACTGTGCCATTAGCTAATTTGAGAGCATTTCTAATTTATGGAGCACTTAGCATAAGTACCTGCAGGCTAGTATTGACTGGAAGGCTGCTATTGGCTGGACCCATCCTAAATCCATTCCAGGACTTAGATTTGATTTGACACAGTAGGCATTTATACCTACAGCAGGTTTTACAGGGATTGATTAGGTATCAGAACTTCAATTAATACTTTTAAAATGTGTATTATATTTTATTAAATTACATTTCTGCCCCTAATGTAGTCTCCTTTAAATAAGTTTAAATAACCCGCTGATTCAGATATTGTAAAGTATAAATAACCAGACTCTGACATTGTAAAGTTTAAATGACCAGTTGACCCAGACATTGTAACGTTTAAATAACCAGCTGATCCAGACATTGTTAAATTCAAATAACCAGCTGACCCTGACATTGTTAAATTCAAATAACCAGTTGACCCAGACATTGTACATTTTACATTACCAGTTGACACAGGCATTGTAAAGTTTAAATTACCAGTTGACCCAGACATTGTAAAAGTGAATGCATGCGTACAAGGTATTCCAAAAGTTCGTTTTTTTTTTCCCAAGACTCACCTAGCATGCCTTTCTCTCCATTGGATAAGCACATGTCCTTCTCGGCGCTGGGCAGCACAAAACCCACCACAAAGCACTCCACTCCGTCGGCCATGAGGGCCAGGCCCAGCACTATAAACAGGGTCCACTGGAAGCGCCCGTGGCCACAGTCCTCCATGATGTCCTCGTACTGCTCAGCCAGCTCCTCCAGTTCCGTGGCTCCTGACTGGGCCTGCCTGGCCTTGGCCCTGGCCGCCCTCTGGGCCGCTTTCACCTCGTCCGGGTGCGGGATCCCCTGGTACTCTCCCTCATACATCTGGTCCTCGTCGTCATGGCCCTCCGTGACGTCACTGGCGGCGTCGTCCTCCTGGGGGTAGGACTCACCCTGGTAGCCGTAGCCGTCTTGCCCTCCTCCCTCTCCGTAGGTCCCGTAGGGGTCGTTCCCTCCGTGGTGGTAAACATTGTTCTGGTAGGGGTCAGCCATGATGGGGCAACCCAGTTAGCAGCGCTGCGGTGAGATCCTTCCGACGGTTCTGACTAGTTTGGCATAATCCTGTGCACCTTGTTCTGGTGCTCCTCTCCCTGTGCGTAATTTTATTCCAAGTGCTACGCTGTAGTTTTTTTTTTAAAATATTTTTGCTGTAATTTATTCAGGGTTACTGTTCAATTATTCTTTTAAATGGGTAATTGTCCTGGAACAATAGTGATTGTCGTCAAGTAGCTATCTTTTCCTGTTCAGATCACCACAAGTCCTCATGCTGAACCTGAAAGGGAAAGCACATTCAGTTACGCCATCCATTTTTCTTGTGATTGACAGCAAAATCGATTCTCTGCATACACATAATTGATAGATCCTGTTTCAGAATTTTCTGGAGCCACACGGGACTGTTTTATAAGTGTTTAGGTTTGATATCTGCCAGCACTCCTCTCTGAAAACAATAGAACTGTTATCTTGTACTTTAGGTAATAACATCATTTCTTACCACACAGAAGGCATGCCAATAAGGAGAAAGTTTATGCAGTTTGAATGCACTCCATAATGAAACAGCTCAAGTGTTTTTTTTTTTAGAAGGTCTGAAATTGCATGTTCTTGTCACCAGGGGTTCATTTGTTTACTGCCAGGAGACAATAATTCCTTAAGATGATACATTTTTGTAGATTTCTTAGAGAATTCCTAGTGCTGACTGAACTTGTATTTACAAATAAGCCGCCATAGGCCATAGTCTTTATGTATACTGCAATAACGTCTCAGACCATTCAGCTACCACTACAACACAAGCCACTGCAATCTCCTGTATGAGATGACAATGATATAGTAACCCATATCTAATAATACAACATACAATTTAGCTGTCCTTGCTTAAAAACTAAAGCACAACTTTAGAAACTCTGTTCATTCTTAATACTATTATTCTGATGGAACCTTCCAAAAAGCTACTAACACCAAAACCATATTTGCATAAATCTCAGTGCATGATAATGGCCATTGACCTGATTGGGAAAAATGTTTCCATGTAAGTACTTTTATGCCATTTCAGCTAGAAACGCCATTCGAACTTCAAAAAGTATAGACGGGTGTTGAATATATTTATATTATTTGACCTAGAATCATTTTAAATGTGCATAAACACGCCACACTTTGAAAGGTTAAGTATTTAGATTCACCACTGCTCTTTATCCATTGTAGCTACAAACACCACTGCAAATGAATCCACTTAGATTGCATCAACACAGATTTCTCTTTAAAAGATTCTGAAATTCAGGCTTTAAAAATATTAAATTCGACTCACTTCTATAAAAACTAAACACGCTGGAAAGCTTACTATTCTACTATATTATCCCACTAAAACCCACAATCAACACCCAGCCTCTGAAAATCCTGTAACTACAATTACTACTTACCAGCATTACCACAGCCGTCACTACCACCATTACCACAGCCGTCACTACCACCATTACCACAGCCGTCACTACCACCATTACCACAGCCATACCTACCAGCATTACCACAGCCGTCACTACCACCATTACCACAGCCGTCACTACCACCATTACCATAGCCATACCTACCACCATTACCACAGACGTTACTACCACCATTACCACAACCATCACTACCACCATTACCACAACCATCACTACCACCATTACCACAACCATCACTACCACCATTACCACAACCGTCACTACCACCATTACCACAACCGTCACTACCACCATTACCACAACCATCACTACCACCATTACCACAACCGTCACTACCACCATTACCACAACCGTCACTACCACCATTACCACAGCCGTCACTACCACCATTACCACAGCCGTCACTACCACCATCACTATTATTAGCTGACAGCCATGATTACTGCAAGACTAGCAAGCACACCACAGTTATTCATTACATAGTCTTGTTGTCTGTAATTGTGTGTTGTGTATAATTTGTTATTTCTTGACTGATTTATCACTTGCCCAATATCTCTTTTCTACAATTACATTTCACAAGGTGTATATTAGAATCCTCTATATCAGTGCAATGTGCTGTAGCTGTTATTATAACCAGCAGGCAAACTAAAATAACTCAACTTTTAATAATTCCTTATGAATCTACCCCATTAAATATTGTATATTAGCAATCCACTATGCAATATCCTAAATGTTCACATATTCATTTGTAGGAACATTATCAAATAAGAAGGAATAAAATTGAATTAATATTCTAATTGTAATCATGATTTAAAGAGTTGCACTGCAAGGTACACTGGTATGTTCTCTGATTAAATGAACAAATATGGAGACACCCAGGATGTGTGCAGCTCTGCCAGGATCTGTGTGTGTAAGGATCTGTGTATGTAACTCTCCAGTGATGATGATTCCCAGGGTCTCCGTCTTCCTCTCTGACATCTCATTAACGCTTCCCAACCTCATTCACACCCAGCCCTTCTTGCCTTTCTGCCTGTTTGCTTTCTGCCATTCTTATTTCCAAGACTTCTCCTACAGCAGCCTTCTCTCTCCATGTACTTCCTTTCTGTTCGGCACACAGCTCATAGCAAGGCCCTTCTCACTACAAAGAGGAAATGAATAGCGAATTGGATGAGAACCGACTTCGTTACAGAGGAACAAAGCAATACATGAGACAGATTGGCGGGTTGTCTTGTGCAACACAATCATACTACAAACATAGAAAGAGTTCAATAGGAGACATGTGCATATGCCTTTAGGTATAGTATTATTAGCAAAGCCATAGTATCATTAGTATAGGTATAGTATCTTTAGTGAAGTATGTATCATTAGTAAAGCTATAGCATTATTAGTGAAGGTTTAGTGTAATTAGTAAATGTATAGTATTGTTAGTAAAGGTATAGTACTTTTAATGAAGGTATTGCATCATTAGTGAAGGTATAGTATCATTAGTGAAGGTATAGTATAATTAATGAAAGCATAGTATCATTAGTGAAGGCATAGTATTATTAGTGAATGTATAGTATTTTTAGTAAACATAGTATGATAAGTGCGGTCAAAGTACAATTTGTGTAGGTATAGTATCATTTATAAAGTGCAGCAGGAGCTCCCCAAGGCCTTGCTCCAATTTCATTCTGATAAAAATCAAAATATAATCAATTTCAAAGCAGCTGTTCACCTGCCTAGTTTCATAGGCCTGGAAATAATTTTGTTTTTTATTTCCTCGCCCTCCCCTTCCACAATTTTACCTGTTTTCCTCCCCTACCAATTTCATTATGTCCGATAATAGTTTATTATATCGTTGGTTCATCACAGCAACTCTACAGCAGATCAAAGAGTCTAAGATCTCGCCATGCCGCTCCGCATCTTAACGCATTGTTTGCTCAACCAGGAAGTACTCTCTAGCACCAACGTCCTTGAAAGAGTACAGACTCGGCAGCCATCACCCACAATTGAGCTTGGGATATTAAGGCGCTGAAATTCTACATCAGTTTTCCTGCCCTGCTATGCTCTTATGGGACTTCAAACAGCAGGTAAATGGTTTAATCGATGACACATTGAATATATCAATTATCTTTTTAGTGGAAAATAAAACCAACAGCATCATGAGACCTGGCTTTGGATAACTCTGAAGTAGGATATTGACCACGATCGTCTCTATTTCCTTCACTTCAAAGTGTGAAAATGCAACTCTTTAGTTCAATATTTAAAAACCTTGGCTATGCCTCTATGCTACTGCACAAGCTACAGTGCCATTTCCATGTTTGTTGACTAAGACAAGTGAAGGTCATGATGTCCATATGGACTTGGCTCAGGGAGGGAATCACTTTCAGCATGGCTGCCAACTCCACCTGATACCCTGGTCTCTTAAGGGCCCATAGAGACCCGTGGCTCCTTTCCCAGACGGAACAGTGTGGGTCAGAGAGAATGAAAGAAAAACAGGGAGCAGTACTAACTAGGATTGGGTGATATCTGGAATAACACATCGTCCAATCAACCTGCCCCACCAGCCAACTCACATGCCTAGGGCAGCTGAATGCCTTATAATTGCACATACGTTTAATCAACATTTTATTGCTATTACTGCAGTGTAAATGGGCATTTAAGCAATTTCATCATGTGGGAAACCTTTACGGTGTCCAACAATGGCCCCTATTATTTTAGTGTGGAAGGCTTTTTTATTTCCGGTGAACAATGCAGAATAACTTTCCTTTCAGGTTGACTGGATTGTTGTAACACGGTTGCATTTTGAGTTCTTCTCTTTTCAAATCTTAGAGTGAAGACGTGATGATGAACACCAGGAGAGGACACAGCCCCCCGGAGAGAATCAGCACCAGCGAATCAAGGGTTTGGCCAACTAATTGAATATGCAGCAGCCTGTCGATATCAATTCTGGCATAATCTGCCACAAGAGGCTTGACACTGGAGGCTGTCCGTGGAAATCACATCAGTCAAGGTTGAACACATTGTGGGCAAGGGGCAGCAGCGTAGTGGTTACAACATCTTACCAGTGACCAAAAGGTCGGATCGAACCTGGAGCTGGCAAGACAATAGTTCTTTTACTCATCTGTTGAGAGTCTACTAAAGTGTAAAAATGTAATGCAGCACAGAGATGTGCTACTCCACCCCTGATTCCTTTTGACTAATGATATACAAACATTAGACTAAATGTGGGATTCAACAAAGTGATACATTATTTATGTTTACAGAACACTGACTAATAATCACAGTGATATTTATCTGTGGTCCTGCTGCCAGTCCAATAGAATCTGTCCTTTTCACAGCCCAGTAATTGAAAGCTGAATGGAGACTGCCTCAAGGCATAAAGTCATAATAATAACAAACACCAATGGTCTATTATAGAGCAAATTTTACTAGAGGGACGTGTCAGCATATGATCGGTGTAATTTAAGTTAAAGATGACCAAAGATTTCAGCTGCATGGTCTGTGGTTGTCCTGACATATTACCAGGTCACGATGCCAGTGCTTTTATTTGTGACAGTCTAACATGGTGTTATATTAGTGACAGTCTAAGATGATGTTATATTAGTGACGGTATAACATGATGTTATATTAGTGACAGTATAACATGATGTTATATTAGTGACGGTATAACATGATGTTATATTAGTGACAGTATAACATG